>QAXH01005423.1:10073-22968 GCA_004335635.1 Chloromonas sp. AAM2
CCCCCCGCCACACACTCTTACCTGCTTGACCCCGTACTTGGTGCCCGAGAGCACCCTGCCCAGCATGTCCGGTATCTCAGTGTGGGGCATGCCGCTGCCGTTGTCCTTGACCGTCACTTTGTAGTACTGGATGCCCTTGGCGCGCGCCCCAGCACCGGGCTTGTCTGCTGGGGCGGCCCCGGGGGCGGGCACAGGCGGGCCCGGGGGAGCGGCCTCGCCCTTCTGCGGACAGGCCGTACGAAACGCTGGCGAGCTTCTGACAGCATGACCAAGCTCGCTGACTAGGGCTGATTCTTGTAAAGACCGCCAGGGCGATGGCTGGTCTGATCCACGCAGGCCAACATGTGCTCAACGTCAAGCTGATGTGCGTCCTGGGATGAATCAGTGCATCCTTCCCCATGGGCCTGCAGCAGCCATACTATGGGCTGAGCCAGCACCTGCCCGTTTCTGATGAGCTGACTCAACATCAGCTTGCTTCCCCACCTTGAGGGACTGTTTGGCTGCCTTGTCCGCCTCACGTGCCTCCTTGGCCAGACGTTTCTGCAGGACATTGGAGCAGACACTCTCAGGCTTGACCCAGTCCAGTGCATCATGTTAGTGCACATGTGCTTGCTTCTGACCTGCGTCGGCCTACCTTCTTTTGTTCATCTGTTTCGTAGTCGTGGTACAGTCTCTCGTCCAGTCTTTCCTGGTGTTCCAGACCCCGGATGCGGTCCAAACGTGCCTTGCTCACCTCCTCTCTGCACGTGCGTACACACGCATGCATGTGAGCTGCGTTCTTCAAGCATAACAAGGGTTGCCTGAACATGCATGTCGTTGACTGTTCTGCTCCAAGGGACTGCCAAAAGGCGTTGCTCATCACCGATCAAATCCACATGATGACCATTATGCCATAACAGTGCATTGGCCCTTCCGAGCATGCCAGTGTGCCTGAGCCAGGCAGCATGTAGGTCCTGCCTAACCTGGACTCCCAGCGACACAGCATGACCCAGGCAGTCCCATGTGACCGGCTCACATGGTAATGTCTATCAGAGGCAGGTTGCTGATGCTCTCGGCTGAGTCCAGGGCATTCTCGACAAGCTCTCTGATGGTGGTGTAGAGGCACTTGCCAGGCTGCGGCAGCAATGACATGAACAGTGCTTCTGTCCGGAGGTGTGTCCTGACTGATGACATGTGTTTGACATACCCCAGCTGCATTTGAACACCCGAGCATCAATTCAAGCTGTGTTGGTGGAAGGTACCAAGCGAGGTTACTTCTGGCATGCCTAAGTGCACCCGTACAACATCCATGAGTGGCCTTGCTCCGCTTACACACCCACGTTGTCAAACCCGGCGATGTTCTTGTTATCTGCACGTACATGTGGCAGGCCCACGTCAGTCAGCATGTCAGGAGGTGGGCGATCACCCTCCATGCACCGAAACCCTAGAAGAAAACCTTTGCCACAACCCCGCACCTGCAAAGAACTCAGCAGGAGACTTCTGCTGCAACTCGGATTTCTTGGCCTTCTTGGTCGCATCCTTTTCCGTCATCTCTGCGCCAATCCAGCTTCAAGCTCTGGGCCAGCTTAAGATACAGGGCGCGTCAGCGAACTAGTCATGAAATGATGATCATAGTGTGTTATTCTGGCAATCGTGCGTTTGACACCTGCCGGAGGCGCGATGACCTTGGACCTCGAGGTCCTGTGACATTTGAATTACATGGATTCGGCCGCCTTATGCAAAATAGCGCAATGAGACATCTCAAGCAAGCGCTGCAAGTGTCCAGGACGTGCACGTCAAGCTTGCTTCCAGACAGATATGCTTTGGGTGCAGTCTCTCGGATAGGTTGCAAACCTAGCTTACCCTAGCATGAAGCGCTCGTTCATGATCCGCATTTCTTACATTGAAACAGCCGAAGAGATGCCAGTGGCACGTCCGGTGAACAGGACAACCCAAACAGAAGTTTGCCGTCTGTTTGCTGTTCACCTATTTCGTGCATTTGCAGGTCACGAACGTGCTGATCTGGAGGCAGCGATCATCTGCAGTTGCAGGCGAAATCTAGAACATAGAACATCACCATCATCCCCAAGATATTGCAGCTAGACACATTATTGCCCAGGCAATTTTGCGCCCGATCATCATCATCAAGCCAAGAAAGCTCACTGGTAGCAGGGTGCAAAGTACGAGTGTTTTCACCAGCAAAACGGTTCCAAGTTGAAAATGGGGCACCCTTGCCCCTCCTCACTACAGCCAGCTGGCCCTCTGGGGCTGGAACAGTTGCAAAAAGCAAATTTGTGACGCTGAAAGTGTCAGGCATGCGTCCCAGTCTAGAACGCTAAGCAATACTTTTGCTAAGCCAAGCCACTCAGCAGCGATTTTACATCCAGTGCTGTTCTGGACTACTTGCGTTTCTGCAGGTGATTGGCTGGCTGAAGACAAACTCAGAGACAAGTACTTGAATCTGCAATGATGAGCCATCACGGCACTGCAATAGCTGTAAACAGGCCACTGCAATAGCTGTAAACAGGCCACGAAAAAAAAGTAGTTTGCCAGTTCTGGGACAATTTTGGGACTGGCACTGGAACCAGTGTGTGTCAGCAACAACATGTGTATGAGTGTGTGTGTGGTGTGTGTGTTAATCACATACAGAGGGAACCGCGGCGTCTTTAAACACACATCAGCACATGGATCCAGCGGTGTTCTCAAGGATTGTCCCAGGACTGGCACTCATTCGGCTCCTCGGTGGGCGAAGGGTGTACCAAATCATCCAGGACAGATGGCGATACACCGGTGCCAGTGCAGAAGACTCAAATAGTCCCAGAACTGGCAAACTGTTTTTTTTCTCTGCCACAGTTGCCTTGACTACCTTTATGGCCACGAAGTAACGTCATATGGCAAACGTCCTTCCGCTTGAATGGTTATAATTCGCTATCACTAGCTGTCATTGTTAGATCTGACTTCAATTGCTTTGCTAACGGGGCGCTTAGGTGCCCTGTGGGGTGATAGCCACAAGGGACTCACCGCCCCTTGCTGACACGGCTAGGTTACTAGGAGAAATCTACTACTGGCGCAAATAACAACTTGCGTGGACGTGCTTCCTGGCGTGCACTCCCTCCTTGTAACTAGTCTGCACTGAGCATGAACACGATTCGATCTGACACGTGATTATTCAGGTCGTGTTCAAAGCGTGTTTGAAAAACATTCAAATCATGCGCGCAGGCACCCAAGCGCGTCTGTGTGTGTCATTGTCATGTTCCATCATGCGCATGCGAAAGCTTCATATCCCAAATACGAACTCTGCGACCTTGGACGCAATTGAGCGGGTGGGCAGCGGTATCTGCTGTGTGGCGCTTGAGTGTTGCAGCCGGTACGGCCGCTCTGTCTGCACTGGGGGACGGCGTATCTGCAAAGGAAGGGCACCACATCAAGATATGAATGCGCACGGTGTCTAACCAACTGACATTGTGCACATGCCATCCTACAATGGCCTAAAGTGCGTACTAGGGTAATCAGCTGTCATGCCACTCTTTGCCTCCATTGGGGACGCTTGGTGCATCAACGATACAGAGATGCATTTGATGCCTACTGCGTACCTGCAATGCGTCCGGCTGGCTGTTGCTGTTGTATTCTGCAATGGCTGCTCTGTGGCGCTGGTCCACTGGCTTGACACCCACTATCAACGAGTTTGTGAGCTGCTCCCCATCCCGCAGCAGTGCGCGTTGGGCTGCGTACTTGTTCTGGAACTGCACGACCAGCAGTGCATACATGCAAGGTGTGATGCAAACGCATATAGGGATGTCACACGGTGCTGCCACTGCGACCTGCACACTGTGCAGCATGCCGACTGCAGCAACTCCATTCCCCCATAGTCTAGGATACTGTTAATAGAGCAGGTCCTCACCCTGCACAGCAAAAGCATGGGCAAGCGACAAGTTCGACATTTGGTTTGGCAAACCAGGTGCATTTGCTTGAAAACTGTCTTCCGTGCATGCACTCACTGGACATGGATGAAGTTGGCTTGAGGCAACCCAAATGTGCCCCACTGCAAGATGTCGCCGCACTGTCCAAACTCCTTCATGATGAGCGGGACGTCTGCCAGCTGGAACCCATAGATGGTGACCCACACGTCCTCATACTGTGGAGCTGTCGTTCGTTGCAATGGAGGTGGTACAGTAGCTAGGTTGAAGCCTGGAGATCCTGCAAGTTGCATCTCCCGTCCTGATGTGCTCGTGTCCTCTGCAGGGTATGACAGGGTGAAAGTCATGAAGTTACGATCTTTAAAAGCCAAATCGCCGCTGCCCGCATGATGCGCAGAACGTACCCATGGTGACGTCATCAAGCCGTGATACTGGAGGTGGAGGCGCTTGCGGTGTGGCTTCGGTATGAACAGAACCCGATGTGTTCATGCTGCGCCTTTGCGCACTCATCGAGTCGGCGCCTCCTCGTTGGGGAGTGACAGAGCGTGGCGTAGCGAGATTGACATCCGCTGGTGTCAGAGAGAACAGTAAAGGCGCAAATTCTTGCTCTCTGGTCGGCTGGACAGCTGGCGAGTACATCATTGACATTTTGACAAGCTTGACAGTACAATTGGAATAGCCCACGAACCACTGCTGCGACAATTTGAAGTCAGATGCAATTCTGCCAATAGCACTGAACCAAGCCCTTGTCGTCAGAAACGGATAAAATTTGATTGCTGACCGATCTTAGACCCGACTGACCCAGCATGCTCGTCAAATCACTATACGTATTGTCGATGTTTTTATGTTCTCGCCTATTTCATCGGACAACTCTGTGAGATCAAGTTGAAAGCAGCGTCCGACCACCGCTTCTGGCTCCTGCCAGTGGCAAGTTTTAATGGCGGACTTCGGATTCGCTAGCTGGCTGGGCCTTAGCCCCTCGCAGCCCGCTACTTCTCAGGTATGCAGGCATGCACCTGGCTCGCCACGCATGCACGGGTGTCCCGTCATCAGCCTGGCCATGCATGCCGCTGATGCGCATGCAGGCTGCGCCCGCCGGCAGCTCCGCCTCAATCCAAGGTGCATCTGAACCGGCAGAGCGTACCCCATCACGACTGCAGCCAGTGCAGCAGCAACAGCTCTCTCCAGTGCCTTCAAGCACGCCTCCTGCAAGTGACACAGGGGCTCCAAAAGTAGCAGCCGCAGACGCTCTGGCAGCAGCCATAGCCAGGGGTGGCAGCGTTGCACCAAAGGTTGAGCCAACAGGCCTGGCCCTGCCACCCAATGAGGCTACCTTTGACGTAGACAGCGTGCCACAATCTACAATTCAACAGCTTCGAGTGAGTGGCTATGTGTTCACAGCCGACAACTCATCTTCGCAAAATCATCCTCCTTTTGCTGAGTGGCAGGCCCCCTGATCAGCACTTCCATGACCAGCCGCACTGGGAGACACAAATCAGTACCGGCATATTCTAGCTGAAGCATGTGTTATGAACGGCTGATGCATTACGTGTGGCAGATCGCATGTCAAGATAAGTATCTCTCAGGTCAGGAACAGGCTTGTACCATGTCAAGGCCCCCACTCATTTTCAGACCGAGGCATAGCTGTCCTTGTGTTCATCGATGTCATTTCTCTTCAAGGGTCCCATTGGTAATAATCCGATCTGCATCCATCACACTGCTTGGCACAGGTGGTGACTGTGACAAAGGTCCACACGGACTACCGGGAGCGTGCGCTGAACCAAATCGCCTCAAACTCCTCGTACATAGCCTACGGACTCAAACAGGGACACATCAGGCTGCTCAGCAAGGAGACGGCGAGCCCAGCGCTGCTCAAAGGCCACACCACAATGGTCAGTAGGACGAGCGGGCAACGCTGTGCAACACCGTTGTGTCTGTAGGCTGTAGAGGGTCGTATGTTCAACTCAGTGGTGTATGCAAGGCAGTGCAAGGTTGAGGGGCCAACAGCCTCTTATGATGCAGGCAGTGGTGACGTGTTGGCTTACACATTGACTGCGACTGTGAGGCGTTAATTTATTCCCGGTTCAAGAAAGCAACTGTGGTGTGTGCTTTGTCCTACAGGTGACTGACATGCAGTTCTGTGCGTCCAGCAACCTGCTAGCGAGCTGCGATGCCACAGGGATGGTCCACGTGCGCAGCATCACCGAGGCGGACCAGGCGCTGCAGGTGGGGCAGCCAACAAATTGCAAAGGAGTAGGACTCATGTTCCTGTCTTGGACAATGCCTGAAGTTCGACTTGTGGTCACGTTTCCTATTTGGTTAAGAGCCCAGGCATCTTGTTAGCATTCACCAAAATCCAGGTGTCAGCTTGTTCACCTCGCAGCCCTGACATCAGCCTGTCAGCTGAGTTAGCCCTCTTCACTGACTCTCTGGGTTGTGGGAACTTGTCCACCTGCCAGCCCTGACATGGCCCTGGTGTCACCTGATGCAGCCCTTGCCAGCTGATCTTCATTCCTCGTGCTGCATGTGTTTGGTCTGCCTCTCCAGGATGAGATGCTGTTCAGCCAGGGCTTTGGTGCTAGTGAGAGCGCCACTAGGCGCCTGTCCTGGCACCCAGAGCTGGAGAACCTGCTGGCGGTGGCGGCAACGGACAGGGTGGCGTTCGTCAACGTGCCACCAACCATTGGTGGGTGGCCGCTCAACCCACAGTACTCGTGCTTCGCCTGTTGCCGGCATGTTTTGAACCCATGGTTTAACCACAATTGTTGGGCGTGCGTGAATGTGCTTCTCACAGCATAGTGGCTAGCAAGGCTCGTTGCCACTTCTCTTATTTAGAGCGTAAAGTTATGTGTTAGTATACCATCAGCATGCACGTGTCTAAGTTGCTTTGCAGGATCCGAACAGTTCAATTATCTTGATTATTTAGGTTATCAAAGCATCAGCTGAGCCGATGTGCAGGATCATCCCGCTGTCCTGCATGCAGGTGTTGCGTCCTTCCCTGAGTTCTCCCAGCCCGTGACGCCCGTGGGCCCCCAGACACTGGGCAGCATCACGTGCGTGGCCTTCTCACGGAAGGGTGACCTGCTGGCGGCTGCGGATGACCAGGGCGATGTGCATGTGTGGGTGCTCCCGCCGGACTTCAGCACACGGCCCAAGGTGGGTCTCTTCGGGTGGCATAACATACAAGCATGGATACTGGCGGTATGGCTGTGCCCTGCCACATGGCACCGGCTCTTGGCTGGCCTTAGCCTTGCGAACTGAGCCTTGTGAACCAACCTCTAGCCTGGCCGGTCTTTGCCACAGCTTCTGCAGGGATCTGACACTCTCCATTGATTTTCCAACTTGCAGCCACTTGTCTTTGCTTGACCACGGAATGGCACAGACGGGACAGTATCCTTGCTTCACCCTGCTTGTGTTGTTTGCCGCAGTACGAGGCGCTGTCATGCGAAGCCAGCCTCGTGTTCAAGGCTTGCGAAAACGTGTCAGGCGCATGGCCGGCAGTGCTCGACTTCCTGCCGTCCTCAGGCAACATGCAGGTGGGCATTAAGGGCATACGCAAATTGTGTGGCCTTGCTGTGCAGAGATACGCATGGGTGTTCATGTATGCATGAAGCGATTGGGCAAGCATGACGTCATCCACCACTTGGGCGTCTCTACAAGTCAGCGGCGTGGCCAGGTGCATGACAAGTTTGTGCTTGCCTCTCTATGCATCCCTTGTCACGTAGGCAGGTCACTCGGTTTACCAGAACGTACCAGTTGACCGACTGAACAAGTGGTGTCCTGGCAAGAGCCTGGCGTGCATGCTGGACTCTCCATGCATCCCTTGTCTTGTTGGAGATGGTGCATCAAGACCACACGCATGTGCCTGAGTTTACCAGTACAAGGCTAGGGCATGTGAATAAGGTTCTAAGGCTTGTGCCTGGCTGTGCGATTGAAAGCCACACTGCCACCATAACATGTCTTACCATGTACCGTGTTTGACGGGGTTTCTGACTTGGTTTGACTCAACACGGCCATGATCATGTCCAATCTTGTCTGTTGTGCCTGTGGCGCCTGTTGTGCCTGTTGGCTTCTACACCAACCTTTGCGAGTTGTCCGCAGCTGAACGGTCCCCTGCTGAGCGGTTGTGTGCTGCCTGCCCTGCGTCAGATGTGTGGTTGCATCGCTGCTGCCACAGGTGCTTGTGACCGGCGATCAGACGTGTTCAGCAGTGCGCCTGTGGCGCCTGAGGCCATCACCAGCGGGGGCTGGTGCGCTAGAGGTCGAGTGCACCTACCGGCTGCAGGTGGCCAGCACTGCGGGCGTGTTCAATCACATGGTGGTGCTGCCTACCCTGAGTGCACTGGTCCTGGCAAACACCAAGAAGCAACAGGCAAGCGGAGTCACATGCCGGGTATGGGCTGGAGGTTTGTGATGATGGCGGTGTGGCATTGAGTAAGTCAGGCCAAGGATGTTGGAACTGGTAAGGTGGACAGAGGCACCGGAAGCACGGCGGTCTGTCTTTGGGATTATGGGCGGCGCACATGTCATGTTTGGCACCAGATGCCACCCACTCCGGTCGTCACGCGCGTGGGGTACTTGAAAAAGCAATGGGAGAGATGACATAGAAGAGCAATCTGATCTCGCAAGGATCCCACCAAACTCAGCGACTGTTTTGCAAACTTCAAGGTCATCCAAGACTCTGAATGATATCTGTAACAAGATGGTGCATCGGCAGCTGTACTCAGAGTCCATCCAGTGACCCTGCGCATCCCCACTGTAAGCAGCAGCATGAATTTTGATCTTGTTGTGCTGAATCAGTATCTTACCACAACTCTTTCCCGTGGCCTCAGGTGTACGTGCTGCACGTGCACCAAGACCCCTCAGATGGCGCCGCCTCCTTCGACTACGTGTCCACCTTCTCCGTGATGCTGCCCGTCCTCTCGCTCACAGCGAGCACTGAGGGCGTGACGCAGGACGTGGCGGGCGCAGACACACTCAGGCTCTATGCGGTGCAGACGGAGGCCATTCAGGAGTACACACTCTACGCGTCGGCCTGCTTCCCAGCAGCGGATCTGGTGAGAGGGTGTTTGAAGCTACTCTAGTCATCCCCCAGGCTGATGCACTGAGTACAGCAATGGCATTAGGCTGGCAAGGCAGTAGGCTGGTGAGCTAGGTAGGGCTGGTAAGGCATCAGCGATCAGCAACCTGCACAATACACAAATGTTGCCGTGTGGTTTGCAGTGTGCTGATTGGGTGTGTGAGTAGAGCGGTGTCTTTTTGGCAGGCCAGGCTGTGGGAACCAGAAGAACCAGAGTGCTGCAACACGGCCCAGCAATCCAACCGAGAGGAAGTAGCCAATACCATGAAGCTGTGTACAGAAGCAGAACAAGTGAAGGCTGATCTGGTCCTGGTGTGCCCCCATGTGCAGAAGGAGGAGGCGGTGCGGCAGCAGCAGCTGTACCAGGAGGCGCACCCACACAACTCCAACGTGCAGCCAGTCATCCCACCCACAGTGCACGTGCCACATCTGACAGAAACGCCTGCCACTCCATCACGTACTGAGCCACCTTCAGACGTTTCTGCTGCGGGCGACGCGGCCGGCTCATCTGATGCTGTACAGCGTACCAGCTTGGGTGAGTGCACTGACTGGGTGGATCCAGGCTGCACTGCTGGGTTGCTTTCTGAGGCAGGCCAAGGAGGCTTGATGCTGCTGTTCTGTCTGGACGGGCAGGGGCAGGGCTAAGCTAGCGCTGGGGCTGGGTTGGCACTTGTTTGGGTACAGGTGCCTATGCCATCGCAAGAGTTTTGGTTAGTGACAGAAAAAAAAGGCAACAAATGAGAGCAACCGGGCAAGATATCTACTGCTTGGCTGATGCTACCTGTTTGGCTGACGCTACCAGTCTGCAGCTAACATGCCCAGCTGCCACTGTAGCGCCTGCTTCTTGTGGATGGGCAGCTACGCCCACAGGTTTGCGCATGTTGATGGCTGCTAGCAAACCAGGTGGTCTGATGTCCCTTCCATAAGTCGGAATTTACGCACGTATCAGCTCTAGAATTACTACGATTATCCGAGTAGAAGTACCATCAAATAAACTAAAACTGATTTAATGAGTGGTGTGTGTCCGCGTGCCCGCAGGAGGCGGCAGTGGTGTGATGTCCCCGGTGCCGCCCCCGCCCCCCCGGCAGCTCTCAGCGGGTGTGCTGCAGGCAGCGGGGCGAGAGGCACTGATCAAGTCCTCAACAGGTACGGGCCACGGTTGGGGTTGGGAGACAATTGGGTGTCGGGTGAGCTGGGAGCTGGGTTATGCTCCAAGAATAACAGTCTTCTAGGCATGGGAAGGCAGGTGTACTGTTGACTTGGGCAGTCACTCCCTTTGGGTGGCTGTGTAACCGCCACCAAAGCAAGGCTTTGAAAATTTCATTCTCTTCTGTTATAATACCAGTATGACTTATCTCCTATGTCAACCAACCTAGGTGCACGGGGTCTTATCGTACCACAACAACGTCTCTGCATGTGCACACAGATCTCAACTTCACAGAACCCACCTCAGAGACAGCTTGACGATCGTTACACCATTCATGCACGACACCAATTATGTGTCAAGGGACTTTGCTACCTGAGTACTGTTAGAGTCACAGCAGCCTATCGCCTTTGGGCAGGTATCAGGCACTATACTTAAACTGATTTGGGTACAGTCGCCTATGCCATCGCTGAATTTTGGTTGAAATAGCTCACATACTGCGGTCAGGCTTCTGAAGAAGCTCACGTACGGTACTGTCTGGTTTGGCCGCTGTTCCTGCAGATGTGCCCGTTCCCGCCTCCACACCCGCTCCCAACCGCCCTCGTCAGCCCACTGCCACCCAGATGGCCAAACGTGCCGCCTCTGTTGACAGCACAGACTCAGATGCCACATCGCCCGCCCCCGCAGTGCGGATCTCCCATGCCCCAGACAGCACCACGACCCAGCTCACGCCACCTATCGCACCTGCAGTCTCCCCATTCGTTCAGGCCACAGCAGAACAGCGAGCATCCCAAGAAGCTGCATCAGGAGCAGGCATAGGCAATGTCATGGCTCGTCCGGCAGGGTCATCAGAAGGTTCCACAGGGGTTGCGGAGAACGTCTCTCGCATTGGCGTGGCGGTGTCGGGGGCAGCAGCACCAGAGCCCAGCACGCCTGTATCCACAGCCGGTGCAACACTGATAGCAGAGCGGGCCCTGCCGTCAGGGGTGGCGGCTGTGGGTGATGAGGGTGTGGCGGAGTCTACCGGAGGCGGGAGGCGGAGGTTCCGTGCAGCAAGAGCACGGGACACAGGCGCAGCAACGGGCAACGGCGGCATCCCGCCGGTGATGGGGCCGCCGCCGCCGTCCCCGCATTTGTTGCAGCGCGGCAGCAAGCCGCTGTCGCCGGCCGGCACGGCTTCACCTGCGACTGAGGCAGCTGGTGACAGCGGCCGTGCTACCCCTGCGCGGTGTGACAGCAGCAGGCAGCAGGCAGGAGACGCCATTTTGCCAGCAGATTTGATCAGTGAGGGGGACAGTGGGGCTGGGATGATGGCAGCCGCAACACCCACGGTCACAACAGGAGTGCCGGCAGCCGTAGGCTCCGTTGATGCAGGCACGATGCAGGCGCTGCTCGCACAGATGTCTACTCAGCATCGGGAGTCGATTCGTCAGCTCAAAGCAGAGCTGCGGTCTGAGCTGAAAGCAGCACACAAGGCACACGAGGTGAATCTCAGGCAGTTGCTCGAAGCCCAGTCCAAGGTTGCAGAGGACGCTCAGTCCAAGGTTGCGCAGCTGCTGGACACACAGTCCAAGGTTGTGGACAAGCGAGATCGCGATGAGGTGGCGAAGAGCGTGGCGGGCGCAGTGCAGGCACTGTCGAGGGACCTGCACAGCAAGCTAGCGGATTTGCAACGCACAGTGCCAACACAGGTGGGCTGGGCAGCATGGGTGAGCCATAAGCAGTGATTGGACAGGTTTGCCCTTTCTCAGTCACTCCGGGGAACCACCCGCGCTAGCATGGCCACTTTTGAAAGGGGCAAAGGGCCGATTTCAGGCTACAACTCAACCCCACATGGCTCTTCCAATCAATCCCAATGGCTCTACCGAGATGTCTATACCACTGACTCCGTCTGGGATCAGGTCTGCTGCTAGTGTGGTCAGCTCTGATATGCACACAACACCGCAGTTACCGAACCATGTGCATTTGAGTTTCACTGTCGTTTCACTTGCCTGCCAACTGCTGACCCTTTGCCTTGGTGCTGGGCTGCTGTTCAGGCCGCCGCCACGGCCACCACTGCAGTGCGGGCTGCCGTAGCGGAGGCGCTGCCCTCAGCCACACAACAGGTGTGTGTACACGTATGCGTGCGTACACATCATACATGTAAACCCAAGGCTTCACACGCCTGTGTGCGCTCAGTGGTGCCGCCTGGTGAGGATCTAGTAGCCCCATGCATGCCCTGGGCATGCGTGACCACCAGCAAAGTACTTGCTAGCATGCAGTCCAAGGCAAGCGGTCAGGCAAGAGCCTGGTGATCATAGGGTGTGAGCAGGTCAAGCGCAGTTGTGAGTTCAACCCCGGCAACGTTCAATCGGCAGGTGTGAGTTTGCTGCCCTCTGCCACCTCTTCTGTGCTGCCTGCTACCACACCCGTCTGTCCGGTAGCTCTCCACCATCAGCTTATTGCGAGTTACCCTTCTTTACCATCAGCTTGTCGTGGCCTGTGCCCAGCAGGCGGTTGACAAGGCGGTGGACAAGGCTGTGCGTGCCGCCCTGCCCCGCGTGCTGACCGAGGCCCTCAGGGACACCATGGCTAACACACTGCTGCCGGCATTTGAACGTGCAACACAGGTGAGGGTAGACACGTGCAGTACACGAGCAGACGTACACGTTTAGGCGGGTTTGCCGGCAGACGGTATCTCAAGTCAGTGACATGCTGCGGAGCAGACACGGACCAGGGCCACGTGACATGCTGCGGAGCAGACACGGACCAGGGCCACATGACATGCTGCGGAGC
>QAXH01005423.1:23088-37782 GCA_004335635.1 Chloromonas sp. AAM2
GGGCCACATGACATGCTGCGGAGCAGACACGGACCAGGGCCACGTGACATGCTGCGGAGCAGACACGGACCAGGGCCACGTGACATGCTGCGGAGCAGACACGGAACAGGCCCACGTGTGCATCTGGCAGCCTGTGCTGCTCATTGTAGCCGCACAACGAAACGCAGGACACCTTGACAGCAGCAGGCAGGGAGCCTCAGCCCTGTATGGCGAGCAGGCAACAAATCACATGGCTTTTCTATGTTGTCTGGAACCGCCACTTTGCGCTTGTGCTCGCTGTTGGTTGTCTTCAGGTCATGTTTGGTCAGATTGAGCAGGCGCTGAGCGGGGGCCTGAACTCGCACCTGGCAGCGGCAAGGGAGGCATCGGAATCTGTCAAGGCGCTGGGAACACAGGTCGGCACAAGTGACACGGGCCTAGCAACATATAGATGAGATCAGCATATTATACCATGGTGTATTCACAGTATGAAACTGCTGTGAGCCATGATGAGTGTCAGCATGTGCATCAGAGCTGCATGAGAGGGGCATGTCGTGCATAGTTCGCTGGATTCACAGTGCTCACGTTTTCAACAGTGTGAGTGCAATCTCATCCTTGGCATCTCCTCCTGTGTCCAGGTGTCGCGTGCGTGCAGCAGCCTTGAGGGGGAGGTGCAGACCCTCACGGGTGTGAGCGCCACACTGCGTAGTGCATCGCTGCAGGCGCCCGCCGCCGCGCCCCCCGCACTGCCCGCCCCTCCCACAGACCCGCAGCAGCTCATACAAGGTCAGGACAAGTCCTGCCTATCTGTCTGGTTGTCTGTCTGTCCACTCGTTCATTCATCTACCTTGCGCTCAAGGCACTGCACTGTTCACATAGAGGCGCACCTGGGAAATGTCTGCTTGCCCCACATAACACGCCAGTGTCAACTGCATCGGGTCACATGCAGCATACAGTACTGGCCTGAAATGCAGTATACAAATCCGACTTGTACGTGTACAAAGGTGTTCACATAGCATGGAATATCGAATTGTAATGCATACTGCAACACCTAGCATCGTGAGTTGACTTGTAATGGACATGTGTTTAGTGCACAAAGCACTTGATGCACATGCAGCATGCAAGACTGACATGGACTTGTGCATGTCCACGTGTCTGTTGTTCCAGGTCACTTGGCCAGCAAGTCGTTTGACGCCGCCTTCAGCGTGGCGCTGAGCAGCGGGGGCGGCGAGCGCCTGTCGGGCCTCATGCGCCAGGTGGCGCCACAGACCGTACTGGGAGCGCCGTGCCTGCTCAGCCAGGTGGGTGGCACAGGACAGCCATCGTCTTCAGCAGCAGCAGCAGTGGCAGCAGCAGCAGCAGCATTCCGCAGTGTTGCAGCTTGCGGTGCTGCAGACGTGCGCTGGGCAGAGCAAGGGCTAGGGGTTGCCGGTGCTCAGGCGCTGAACAATGTCTACCGGTATTGGGTTGAAGGGTGTATGTCCACGTCAGAGGGTTTAAAGAACCTGCTGCCGTGTTGGATTGCACCCTAAATCTCTCCGTGCTCTGCTGCCGTGTGTGAGCGGTGGCTGGTCATGCTTTGCACATGCAGGGTGTGATCCTGTCCCTCCTGTCCCACTTGTCCGCCAGCCTTGAGAGTGAGACTGAGACCAAGCTTCACTGGATCACGGAAGCGGGCAACTGCCTGGACGTGCAAGACCCGCACATGGCGCCACATGCAAGGTACAGTCCAGTCGAATTCATGCTTTGTGTCTGGTAGGATTGTGTGTATGCATTTGCCAAGTGTATTTGCATGCAAGCCTTGCACTCATGCCAAGCCCATCTCGGGTAGACATGTGTGCGTCCACATGCATGTGCAGCTTCTCGCCTGCACCTGCGTGAGTTTGTTTGCTTACGTGTGTTTGCTTTCACCCTCACAGGATGATCCTTGAGCCGTTGAAGCGCACGCTGGTGTCCCTGTCCATGGGCCAAGGCGGGGAGGTGGGGCGCATGGCCAAGACTGCGGTGCACGTGATCAACTCCCTGCTGCACATGACGGCAGAGGGCGCAAGGTGATGCGGACTGGACAACTTTAATACAACAATTCAAGCTGGCAGGCATGACCCGCTACCACTATGCGACCCCTTTCTGGGGTGAAGATGGGGCGACTTTCATTTGCAGCATCATGCAACAGATGATCTGTGCTCGTGGCAAGCATGTTGGCCATGTTTGGAGGCCATCCAATCAGAATGGGAGATCAAATCCGACTCCATATGCCGCCAATGCTGCTTCATCTTCCACTATACGTACAGCCATAAGCTCATTCAAGGCCGGACTAATGGTACCGTATGAACAATGCTGGTCGTTCCATTGGAAGGTTCATCAACGGACGAGCAAGCGGAAGGATGACAATCTGCCGGTTATGAGGAAGTGAGCGCGTATGCGGTCCTCTGGCAGCCAAAAGCTGGCACCTGACTCTGTTGACAGGACTGTGTTTACGGACAGTTTCAAGCCAGAACGCCACGTGCCACTTGCCCGTCACGTGCGCAGGGCTTGATGATCCGCATGCAGCGTGCGCATCGCTCAGATGGTGTGCATGTACATACATTTCATGTATTGCACATGGGGCTGGGATACTGCTACTTCTTGGAGCTTGCTACATATCGGGATGTAACAGCCCCTACTTGGGCGACAGGCAGGAGATGAAGGCTGGTCACCCAACATCAACTGCATTTCTCTCAACCCCATCGTGTTTAGATGTGTGATGTTTAAGGGGCATTCATGGTACAAAAATGCTGGAGACGAACCGTTCACACACAACTGCTTCATACACAATCTCCATTCCATTGACTGATGAAGCAATTGGGTATTGATGCTGAACTGATGTATGGCCCAGTGTCCAGGCATCATTGGCCAACAAACCGGAGGCACAGACATTCGGCTTTGAATGTGTTGTTGGGGTGTTTTGAAGCCCTGGTAAAGCAACTAGCGAGTAAGAAAAAAAGTTTGCCGGTTCTGGGACAATACCTGGGAATATCGCCAGACGGAGTGGAACTAGGAATTGTCCCAGAACTGGCAGACTTTTTTTTAATGTTACACAGAGCACAGCAGCCACTGTGTTTAGGCTTCAGTGGCTAACAAACAGGAACCAAAGAGACGTGCATCAAAAACAATCAGTGTGGGGTGTTATGCATATTCCAGTGGAACGGACTGGCAGACGGCTGTGTAAGCCGGCGGTGCTCAAGCCCCTCATGGCTTTGCGACTATATCATAGGGAACTGTCAACTACACAGCGTTGCTTGCCACATCGCGGTGCTTGCCATCAGTTGATCTGTTGTCTGATAGTGATGAACCTGAGGTCTGGTGCATCACATGGTGTCTGCAATGGAGCTCATGCTGCAAGTAGTCATAAAGGGCCAGTTTCACACATCTGGGGCCCTTAGCAAAGGTTTCACCTGCAGTAGTGAAAGGAAAGTCGGTCTGTTGCTGATCGTTCAAGGCTTATGTAAGAGCCTGTGTCAACCTCGCTCTCAGTTCTTGAGGGGACGAGCCACACCTGACTGTCTGTAAAGCTGCCAATCGACAACTGCTGGTTTGAGGGGCGTTGCTTACACAGACTGCTTGCACGGTCAGTCATCGTGTGCGCGGGCATGGGGCCACAGATACTAATTGACTCATCTGGTACACGGATCGCCTGCACACGTGATCGCATGGTGATCCCTCCATCATCACCCCTGTTTCCTTGTAAGCACGCCAGGCCTGCCTTGCTGGAATGCTGAGAGCTCTGTGGCTCGAGCCACGCGCCTTGTGGAACTGGAAGGCATGGTCACTGGTACTAGGTGTCTGTTGTGGTGTTGAGCAGCCACGCAATGCCTTCAACAGCCAACTTTTCCCATGTTCACGGAATTGGACTGGCTAGTCTGGGTGTGCGCTTGTGACCAGCCATGGATCGAAGGGCGCTGATGGCGCTGGTCGGTTGTCAGGCGTCCATACACTGCCCCTGACAGGCTGACTTCTGCCCACCAATGGGCCGAGCAAATTTGCATGTGACCAACTACATACTGTTACAGTTCTTTGGCAAGGTGGACGTATCAAACAACGCTCCTTGATGCAAACGTGTGAGCACTGCCCAGTGGCTGTCCATACCCATACCAAGCACGTAAGTGCAAGCAGAACAGTGGCACTGATGCACTCTGTTGGTAGACGATGGCGTTGTGCCAGTACTGGGACAGATTGGGAAGTGTGGCACTGACTGCTTGTGATGTTTTGTCAGTGTTATAGCCTGCCTGCTCACACAACACAACAGAGCCGCAGCAGACATCTCAGACACAGAGTACACTCGTGCGCAATGCACATGGCAGGCGTTTGGTTGCAAGACAATGCAAGAGTACATGGAAGCATACATGCAGGTGTGTACACACCAGGCAAGAACCCCACATGCAGTTGCCATGCGTGTGCACAGGGGCGAGCAAATGCCGAAGGCCACAAGTAGCAAACCAGAAAACAGCAGGAAACCAGCAATGGCAAACAACCAATCACTGGAAAGGCGTAGGCTCCTTTGACGGCTTCCCTGATGTCAAATATCAACCAATCAAGGGATGTGCAAGAACAACTGCAGATCAGCAGTCGTGCTTGTTTGCTCTGCCTGCTTCATGTGCAATTGTTGCTGTGTGTTTCAGGTGCATGGGAGTGATGTAGCACAAGAACAGGCCACACAGCACGAATATGGTCAACCTTGGCTCGAGTCAGATCAGTACTCTAGCTTCTCTTTTGCGGGCTCTACATGTCGCTAGTCACTTGCCAGTATCGTACTGGGCAGTCAACGGCATTGTCACCCATCCTCATGGCATGTTCAGTGCACGAGATACTGGGTGTGCATTGGCAGTCCATTGCGGCCAACTCAAACTCAACACCTGGCAAGGAAGCAGCCAATTTGCGGGCTGGGATTGAAAGGAACTGCCTGGTCTGGAGGCCGTTGGCACCTAAACAGACTCTGGAGCGACCCATCACTACCCATTTTGGGACGCTAGCCTGGCGTAGGGAAGCTGACGGAAAGAAGACCGGCTGGCAAATGATGGTGCACACGTGCTGCCTATGACATGATGGCTCCTGCTGAAAGGACCGTGCACATGGCCGTGCAACAACAACCTGCACACTTTTACATTTCTCCGGCAGGGTGGATGTATCGAAAATCACTCCTTCTCCATCTCTCACAATGGAAAATCAGTGCGAGTCATGACAGAGGAAGTCACATCAAATGTAGGTCACTGTAGGAATCACGCAAGCCGACGCCGGCAGATGCCAGCGTGCCCCCTGCATATCATGACTATGTTGTCCGTCTCTGAATGCTCTCACGAATAGTCCGTCTAACACAAGGCGGTCAGAAGGACACAGGCAGGTGCCCAAACAAATCACGGCATCAGGGCCTAACTGGGCCTTGTCACATGGGCCTTGTCACAATCGCACTTGGCACGGCCGTCATAATCTGGGTGGTGATGGGGACCAATAGGCAGGCGAACAAAGTGTGTACGCCTGTGCTCAAGGCTGTCCGTAATGGCGATTGGGCGTGTCTACAGGGTGAGCACCTTGTATGTCCGGATTGTCTTGTCCAAGGAGCTGGACGCCAGCAGCTTTCCGTCTGGCGACCAGGCAACGCCGAGCACCTCCTCCGTGTGGCCAGGCAGCGTCTGGAAGCACTCCTGGGTGGACAGGCGCCAGATCTTGACCAGCTTGTCCTCTCCAGCAGTTGCAAAGCAGTCACCGTCAGGCGACACCTGCACGCAGTTCACCTGCGAACCAAAACCAACGTACTAATGCTGCATGAGTATAAAACTGTTTGCTCCAACAGTAGCGTTGGAGCAGTGTCACCACATGAGGTCATGCATTTCAGGAAACAAGCTGGCTTAAAGGGAGAATCTCCCCCTCGTACTGCGGTGGTAGTGCTACGCAATTGAGGCAGGGTTTCGGTTTGCTCAGGCCTCCACCCACCTTGCTGTTGTGTCCAGTGAACACGTATGTGGTCAGTCCAGAGGCCAGGTCCCAGTAACGGATGGTCTCATCCCATGAGCCTGCAATAGGATGGACACTTTTTTTGTGTGTGAGAAGTCCCGCAGATCAGCTCAGCTGTCAGCAAGTGTCCTGTTGTTCTCAGTGTGGATTCACTTGACACTAGCCATTAGCTAGAGCAATCCAGATATGAAGACTCATGAGCTCCACTCACATGACACGAGCTTGGTGCCGCATGGCAGCCAGGAAACGGCGGTCACGTGAGAGGTGTGACCTGGCAAGTGCTTGATGGGGTTGCCTGTCTCCAGGTCCCAGATACGCACGGACTTGTCGGCTGAGCAGGTTGCGAACATCTTGCCGTCCGGGCTTGCCTGGAAGTAGCCCCAAGAAGACACATTCAGTTGTGATGTTGCTTGATCTGCTGACACATATGGCTGTGCCATGTGCCAATGTGACGGCAGTGTGCGAGCTGCGATCCGTTCCCGCAACAACTCAGCCAACCAGCTAGAGTCTGCGCCCACCTGAGTTCAATGTACGTGCAGCAGTCTGCTAGTTTGAGTAGCTCGGACGAGCAGTGTATGTGTACTTGGTGGCATAATGCCAGCGCCAAATGATACAGCCGACCTTCCTTCTGACCCTGTCCTCATGTGTTGACATGTGCCAAACACTTACCACGATCATGTAGATGGTTGAGGTGTGGTGCAAGGGGCTGCCCTGAGGTCCCTTGACTGTCTTGATGAGTGACCCCGTCATGGTATCCCAGTAGCGGATGGTCTCGTCGTGCCCCACCGATACGGCCTTGGTGCCGTCCTTGGTCAGGCACACAGACCACACGACGTTGGTGTGGCCTGCAGAACACCCAACAGCGTACGTGACAGTCAAGCCACAGGGGGTTGTGCAGTGGACGGTTCGGCTTGGCCTTCATCCAAGAATGAGACACAGTTGGTTAGTTTGCCACACTGCTGATGCTTCGCAAGGTGTGGTTCTTTGCGTGCGGGTTGCGGATTGTCAAGGACATGGATTGTCAAGGAATTGTGATTTGTTCGCTCACCTTCCAGTGTCTTGCGGTGTGCATTTCGCAGGAGATCCCACTCAACTAGGGTCTTGTCCTGCACGCACACAAGTGCACACACAGAGGCTCAGGAAGGCAGATGACAATCCGACATGCTGCCACCACCTACGACCCAGCTGCACCACCTTGCGCATCTGTCCACGGGCTGACTAGCCAGGAATTTGCCTGCCACTCCAACAAATCTCCTTTCAGCAGCCTGCCTGTCTTCCACTTCCCTTCCAGTCCGCCTCCTTGCTCCTCATGTCGACAACCTGCCTCCGATGATGCTCCTCGGACAACAGGCAACTGTCAAGCTCAAGCAGCCCGGCAGCCACTGTACCTTTGAGCAAGAGAACAGGATGGTTCCACTGCCGATGTACCTCAGCCCCAGCACTCGCCCCAGGTGGCCGCTGAAGATGGAGCGCAGGTTGCCGCTGGCCGTGTCCCACAGGCGCACGGTCTTGTCGTCACTGCCACTGGCCAACTGAAGGGAGTCAGGACTGAAGCAGATGCAGAGCACTGACTCCGCATGACCCTTCAGAACGTGCTTCTTCTCGAGCTGCATGCCCAGACAGAAATTACACAGAGACACATTCAACCACACGTCTGGTTCATGGGACATACGGTTAGAGTAATTAGTACCTATGTGGAGTGACAGGCTAGTATGATTAGACGAGCAGGTCACACCATGGCAAACAAATGAATAGCATGGAGCAGCAGCAGAAGCTGTTGTAGTTTGATCAATTCCTGCTGGCTGGGCAGTTCCTCTGCATGTGCACGATCCCATAACAAATCCAACACGCAATGATGATGCATGCGAGGCCTCAGTAGCCCTGTTACTGACGCAATCACAAGCAGCAACACGCACCCCAATGATTTTAGCCTTCCTTTCAGGTGCGGGTGCATCTGGTGCTGATAATGTCAGCTTTGCAGCCAGACTTGGAGCAAAAGTCTTGAACGCATCATCTTCCAAGGGGGACACCTTGTCATCCTCCTCCTGCGTCAAGGTGAACAAGGTTGGCTGGTTGCCATTCCATTTGCTGGGTTGCTACACCAAACACGAGCTCCGTGAATGAGAAGTGACTGAGTACTCCGGTTCTTGCTGTGGGGTTGCTAATCTGATGTAAGCGTTCTCTTGCAGTGCCTGCGAGAGTTCAACAAGGAGGGCTCTGCGCTTCGCCCGCCCTGCGCGAAGCGGCTGACAGCTCTCACCCGTGTGCCATCCAAGTCGTCCACATGCACCACTTTGTACGTGAAATCACTCTCCGCCATAGCGTAGCACGCAAGGCGTGGATCGCTGGCGGACGGAGTAGGTCAGATTTAACACACAAAATTTTGTGAGTGGGGCCTCGCTTTCAATTCCAAGTCACTCGCCACGATCATAAATTTGTTGCGTTGTTCGCCATTTGGCACGCTTCCTGTTTTGCGTTTCCACCCAAGCCCTAACCGCTCAACTGACTGTTGAATTTTGACTGCACCTGTGCAGCACCGGTGCCAGTACATCAGGTGCTAATAGCTCAAATCAAGCAAGAACAAGCTGCGGCACACGGTGCTTCCTGTGGACCGTGTTGTCAAGGCCTGTCTGCTTTGGTGCTGGCGCCCCATGTCTGCTCACAGAAAATCAACAGCTGCAGCTGGTCCTGGTGGCAGTTGGCGCCTGTGTTCATAATTCCAGGATGATCATGGGAAGCCAGCAAGAGCTGAACACCTCTTCAGGCAATGGAAACTTCAGGATCACCTTGCCTTGGCATCATGCAGATGATCGGATACTGAGACGATCGAAAGTAGGGCATGTCACTGTATGCTCTGTGGGGCAAGCAGATTCCACAACCAGCTTCACCCATTTCTTTTGCTTTGCAGTGCTCGTTGTTCAAAGACTGCAAAATCAAAATCAGGACTGTGTGCTTGGAGCTGTCAACAGGAGTGTGTGCCAAGCACGTAATCAGCGAGACAGTTCAAGTTGGCTCAACCCTGTACGCGCCAGAAGTACGTATTGCCTGACTGGTCGACCTTCTACATTCCTTCAACCAGTGTGCTCTCCCGCCTGTTGTCATACGTGCACAAATAAGGTCTTGCTTGTAACGTGCGTGGTTCCCTTGACCTCGTTGTAATGGTTGCGGGTCAGTCATGGTGGTGCCTGATGCTGTGCGCTGTCCCAGAACTGGCAAACATCCTTTTTTGCCTGTCAACGTTTATGTGTTGGCTAAGACCAACTTCATGGTTGCATGGCAGGTGCTGATGCTCTGTCTCACTTCGCGGTTCTGCGCCGCGCGTATGTGTAAGGCAGCCACTGCTTTTGATCGTGGATGAGCAGATAACAGTCACCAGTCATTTTCAGGCGATACGTAACAGACGAATGTGCATGACACTTTTACACTCCTCCACTTGCACAACATACAACACACAAAAAACGGGCAGGCACATGCAGTTTTTTCCTCTGTCTTTGTTTGTCTGTGCTCCGCAGCCCAAACCCCACACAATGATGTTGGGCACTTTCTATGCTGAGGCACCAGTGGCTCACAACAAGAGGAACTCTGGGTTTGGGCACTCGCACCGATGTCACCCAGCCTCAATGCAGATGATCACGGAACAGAAGAGGTGTGCAATGGCTTGCTGTTGGGCTGAATGTGACATGGCTAATGCCAAATAGAAACAGATGGCTTGCCAACAATCCTACAAGATTCGCAATAAATTGGTGCTGACGTTCGCAAAACTTCTGTAAACATCGCAGGCAAGGTGCTGCTGGCAAATGCAGGCAAAGGTATAGAAGGCGGCTGCAGTTGTGTGCAGTTCGAAGCAGTGTCATGGAAACTGCTGACAAACGTCAACAGCATCAATTTCCAAACACAGACGTGCTCAATTCCTGGTCATGCTGTGAACGTCCGGTTGCTTGAATCAGGCCCAAATCATCCGACAGCTGCACCTCAGAAGTCACTTCGGATGGGCAGACTGCGTCGAATAACCAAGTCGTCATCATTGTCTCTCTCTGCATTCCGACCATAGCTAGCATACCCGTACCCGCTGTCCTGCCCCCAGCCATTCTTGTTGGGCGCTGCAACATAGCCGGCGTTGCCCTCCGCAAAAAAACGCGTGGGAGCTCCACGGGCTGAGGCACCAAACGCTCCCAGCAGGGGCTCCACGTCGTAGCCCATGGCAATGCTTACGTCCTCTCTGTGCATTGAGCAAGCAGAGGCACAGCGTTACAGACAAGTGCTGCAAAGGCTTGGCAGGCTGTGAAGTCCCTTGTCCGCAAGACAAACAAGTCTCTCTCATCAAATGACAGCCAAACCGCACTGCCCTCCCACATAACCACCATTGCCAGACAAGCATCAAACTTCTGTTGTTTGGCACGTCTTTGACGAGGCACCCAGCCTCCTGCCAACCTGTGCAGACATCTATACAAGAGCTCGTGCACAAACCCAAAGCGAGTGCCGTCCTCACCTGCCACGTGACTTGCTGACTTTCTTCCAGTCATCAGCCTTGCCGTGCTCATCTCCACTGTATCCGCTTGTCACAGACGTAGCACGTGATGCGCGGGAACTCAGAGTAGCAGGGCCATATCCATGGTGCGGCAAGCCGGCACCATAGGAGGCCCGGCTCCCGCTCAAAGCAGACAGGCCCGAGTCCAGGTCCAGGGGCGAGCTGACGTCCACACCCCGCTCCTTCAGCACCTCTTCACGGGGACGCGCTGCGCCAAAGATGGAGGTGGCCTTGGCCGGGACGGCAGTGGTGTCCTTGCGAGGGCCAGGTATGCGGTTGCGGTCGTCTGCTGCAGCAGTATCTGTGTGTGATGTAGGGCAAAGACAGGACGTGAGTGGGAAGCAGTATAAGTGCATGCGGATACTCGTCACCAAGGCTTATACTTGTCGCAAACACATGCATTTTTGATGAGGAGCAATGATGACAGTTGAATGTGATGCTCGTCATCAATGGTCTGGCCTTGCTCGCAGTTGATGGCCTGGCCCGCCTCGCCTGCCATCAGCTGGCCTGTCCTGCCCGTCTTCAGCTGGCCCGGCTCGCCCGTGACAAGCCAGTTGTGCAGCTGACGACAGGCAAGGCGGGCCAGCTGATGACAGGTGAGGTGGGCCAATTCATCAGAAGAGTGCCGGGCCAGGCCATCACTGGCAAGCTCGGCAAGGCCATCGGCGTGTGTCAGGGATGAGGGGCAAAAACAGCAGTTGAGTCGGAAGCAGTGAGAATAAACGCTGATACTTGTCACAAGCAAGCATGGGACATGGAAGCAAGGGCGATGTTCGAGTCAGAAGCAACGTAATGGCATGCTGATACTAGTCACAAGCCAAATCCAGGATGCAGACGTAATGAACGCATCTGGTACAAAGCACTAAGCTGCTGAAATAGCATACTGCAGTAGGAAGTCATGTCGCACACACCTTTGGTGCGTGGTTGCAGCTGGAGCTTGGGCCTGGCCTCCTCGGTCAACGTGCCCGCCAGACCCCCATCCACCAGCGGCAGTGAGCGTGGCTGCAGCTTCAGGCGAGGACGGTTGCTGTCGTTATCCGCGCCCGTATCCTCACTCACAGGTGCCTCAGCAACTGCCACCACCTCAACAGAAACAACAGCGGCGCTGCTAGGCTCATCAAGCAGCGGGGAGCCTGCTGGGCTGCAGTGAGACACCCGCTCACTCACAAGCTGGACAGGCGAAGCCACGACCGACTTTTGTGCTGCCTTCAGCACATCTCCGACCTTCAATGCAGGGGAGGCAGGCGCTGTGGCAGGAGTAGCGGTTGCATCCCTGGTGGAGCGGTCAGGGCTCTTGACTCCTGGAATCGTCGCTGCTTCTGCTCCGTTTGTATCACGGAGTAGGTCGGTTTTCATCGTTCCAGAGGCCCTGTTTGCGAGACGGGCAAGAGCTTGCTGTGCAAGCCGCTCAGCAAACGCGTTCTTAACCGTGCTGTGCGCGCTCTCCACTGGTGTATCCGCCAAAAGAGGAACCTCAGTACAGACCTGCGGATTGGAGCAGACAGAAAGAAAAACACGATTGCCTGTTGGGGTGTTGAAGTATGAAGTAGTGAGCATAAGGGCAGACAGCAAGGAGGATGTCATTGCGAGTTGAAGAACTGAAGGTCAGAGCAGTGAACATACGATGACAACAAACGTCTCTTCAGCTTGCTCTGCATCCGCATGATGCAGAACAATGCATCATCTGGCAACGCAGCGAGTAAAGCAAGATGATGTCATGCTGGGGAACCTCTGTGTGGGTCTTGACACAGGTCACAGCTCAATGATAATGTGCATAATGCAAGTATGTAAGACTTGCAACGGACCTGCTGCTCTTCCTCCTTGACCGGAGCCGTGATTGGGACGCTGATGCTCTCATCCTTGGCCGGGGCCAACTTGCTAGGTGATGCGCAAGTTTCCTTGCTAGCAGGACGGACGTCGCTGGTTGGTGCATCGTCCGCCAGCAGCTTGCTGTGCTTGACTGCGCCCTGGCCGACGCCATTTCCTGCATGCTGCAATCCCTTTGCAGGGGAACTGTCTGCTGTGCGTAGCTGGCCGTTGGCATGCACAACCGGTGGTGGCACCTGCTTGCTGCTCTGGACAGCAGGCATGCTGGCGTCATCTGCGAGGTACTGGACGTTGTCGCTGCCTGTGCGGTGACGGCCGTTACTAAGCTTTGAAACTGTGCTGCTGTCAGCTGGATGATGGTGGCTGTTGCTGCGTGCCGGTGGATGCGGTGGGGGTGGCGGCGGCGGTGGCGGCATGTCGTACAATGCGCTGTGGGGCATGTCTGGTGCGCCCCGGGGAGGAGGGTACACGTAGTGTGGTGGGTAGCCAGGAGGGCCATACTCGCGTTGTGGCATCTCCCATGGTGCCGCGTAGTTGGGATGGGGGTGCTCCATGGCTCGCAGGTGGGCATACTGGGATGTGCCACCTGGCGGAGGCGGTGGTGGCAGCGGCAGCGACATGTCACTGTCGTCGGCCATGTGTGGTGGACCTCCTCGGTGGTACTGGTAGCCACCAGGGGGGGGTGGCGGCGGGGGCGGGGGCGGCGGCAAGCCATAGGCACCTGGCTGGGTCGAGTGGTGGTACTCAGGACCATAAGAATAGTCTGGAGCTCCTGGGTGATGGGCAGGTCCGTAAGCATAGCCTGAAGGACCATGACGTGCGTGCATGCCTCTTCCAGGTGGTGGTGGTGGTGGGCCTGCGACGCCGAACTTAGAATTGCCGCCATTTTCTGCCAAAGAGACTTGCCCAAACTTCTCGCCTAAGCTCTGAAGCCTGCGAACAAAAGCACATAAATTGTATGACGGACGCGGCCTGGCATTGATCTGGCATGGAGGCATGCTGACGAGGCAAAACCTACCTGCCCACGCTCAACCCTACACTAGGAGCATTCGCGCTCGCAGCAGGCTGCACCGACGACGCTTGCATTTCCACACACCTTGCCGGAATGCTGTCATATTGGTTCTGCCCGGGGGCTTCATTAATGAACTCTCGTAGACTCTTTTTGGAGGTCTTCTTAGTCATGTAAACCTGCGTGCACAAGCCCAAGCGGTCCAGATTGTGCACATGAGTTCCAAACCGCAGACAGCAACCCTTGAGCTGACTTTTGAACCTCAACTGGCTGCTAGTGCTTGCTGGCCTATGCATTTCTTTGCGCTATACAAATTGCTCGGCGATATGGGCAACTGTTGCAGCTGCCACTGACGAGCCATGAAAAGAAAGATCTGACGCGTAGACGCGTAGAATACATGTATGTGTCGCCGTGCCCTTCACACATACCTTGACAATTGTGTTTCGTCTTCACAAGTAAAGGAGAACAAGGTGGACTCGCAGCATAAAACACTGGAATTCTCGTCTGAAACGTGAAAACCGGACACGTAATCCTAAGCCAGCAGTTGTTGTGACACTCTAAACATCCAGCACCAGCATGTCACTTGTGCTGAGCTGAACAGGACAGCAGAATAGAGCGCCCCCGACCCTGATCAGAAGTCGCCTGTCTCATACATCAGACTGCCCCAGCTAGCGTCACACGGGCCGATGTGCCAAAGACAATCATACAGCCAATGTAAAGTGGGCTGAATACCACTAGGAGCGATATTTCCACAAGGACAGTGTGTCTTGCCATGCCAAAAACGAGCCATGGCCCCTGACAATGGTAATACAACTGGAGGCCCCGCCAAAGTTGTTGTCAATAGACATGCATACGCAAGCACGCAAATTGAACAGCTTGAATGTGGGGGTGTCATCTTGCGAGCACGCCACGTCTGCTTGGTCTGCTTGCCAGCTGCCACCTCACCCGATCAGCGTATTTAATGCGAGCCGCATTCATGGCACGGTCCCACCTGGACACAAAGGATGACATTACATTAGGATGAGGGGTGGGTTCTGGACAATCTCATTCGTTTATGCATGGAATGAATGGTCGAGTTTACGAACAACCACACCCTGTTTACAGTGGAGCAGATGTAACAGTAAACTGACGAAATCGAAACTGTCAGCTGCAGGTGAATGGGACTGCAGCCATCTCGTAAGGGTAAGGTTGACGTCAAACAACAGGAATTATCGACATGATCACTTTCCGTCATGATCACTTGCCACGTCTGGCACACTGGGCAGCAGCGGACGGTGTGGGACTTCTTGTCGTAACACTTGGCTTCCAACAGCTTGTGGTCTCGTGCGAGTGGTGGTAGGGGGGCTGGGGGAGGAGCGGCGGG
>QAXH01005423.1:39565-49573 GCA_004335635.1 Chloromonas sp. AAM2
TCGTACTTTGCACCCTGCTACCAGTGACCTTTCTTGGCTTAACGATTGTCAGGCGCGTAAGTCTTGGAGAGTTATTGTGTCTAGCTGCAGTACCGTGGGTTGAACCATGAAAAGCCATGTAATGATGATGATGATGATGATGATGATTGAGCAGAGCTTGGGCAGGCATCTTCAAGGTTGACCAGCAGGAATTGGAATTTTGGAATTGTGCAAGGGAAACAGATGAGTTTTGGTAGCCCGAGTTTTGGAGTTTGGAATTCATTTATTTTGGTCGCATTGCTTCCGGGCATGTGAGTAACTAGGGTTTTCCTGTAACGCTTTTCTTCTGTGGACCCGAGTCTCCATGCGTCCTTTTGCACTTACCTACCCTGAGCACAGTGCGCATCTCTGTAAAAATGACAGAGTTCAACTCAACGAGTAAATTCCGTGTCACTTTGGTACATTCCGATGGTGACACAGAACGCGTGTCGGTCCAGATAGGTTTGGAAGGCCTGAAGATCACCGATGCAAACAGTGGCCGTGCCCTGCGATCATACGAGCTGAACCACATCAGCCGCTGGCAATCTCGAGGCAACAGTCTGATTTTGTACACCAGAACCCCAGCGGATGTGGAGGAGCGTCAGCTAACACTGCAAGGAGACGAGTACACGATTCGTAGTGCTCTGGATGTGCTCACCTGCTCTTGCATGCAGTAAGTGTGTCCTGGCAGGTGTAGGGGGGGGATCTGGCATGCACCTGCGTAAAGCGAGGCGACAGAGGCTGCATGGCTGGCTGGTGCTGCCTGCAGGCTTGCGGAGTTGCTGCAGAGCAAACAGTCTAACGATGCACAAGAGACAGCTAACAGTCTTCACGCTTTGGTAGCTGGAGACGGGAAGAAGCAGGTAACGAAGGTAAGAAATCATGGCGAACTTTCCTTCCGCTACCGCTTGGTGAAAGCGCTGGCCCCTGTTTGTCCGATATCACGCCATGCGCAGACGTCGCTCTGCCCCTGCGTGCTTATGTTCGCAGCTGCCCTCGGCTGACGATGTCGAGTATTGGACAGCCCCAGCCATGGAGGGGTGGTTGCAGTGCCAAGGTGAACACCTGAAGAGTTGGCGCAAGCGGTGGTTTGTGCTCAAGCAAGGCTACCTTTTCAGGTGTGTGCCTCTTCAACATGCTCACCAATGCGTCCATGTTGGCCTGGGTTAGCACTGGAGTAACACATGGGCTGAAATACATGGGCCGGAAAGCACGTAGCTCATAGGCTTCAGGCACGTCCTATCCCATAGCATGGTAACGCCGTGTGAGTTTGTGTATCAGGAACTGCAACCCAGCAGGCCGCGGCCGTTCACCTGCGGTGTAGCCAACGTGTTGATGTATTGCTAGCATCATGTGAGCTGGTATGCCCACCTGAACCATCTGGACCACACTGCACACATCAGGCATACGTCCATGACGAATGGACTGTCCCCATGCCTTTCCAGTCCACCGATGCCGGACTAGCAGTCCAACATTGTTTACACACAGTGTCTGTTCCCGGTTCCGGCTGTCCCTCCCAGGTTTATGAATGGCACTGTGACCGAGTCCACCAAGCCTCGTGGTGTGGTTGACTTGAGCAAGATTCAGGACGTGTCCCAGGCCACAAAGACCACGGGAAAGGCCTTTTCCTTCCAGCTCAAGACAGCCAGTGGTGGCAGCGTGTGCTACCTGTGTGATAGCGAAACAGACCTGGTCATGTGGATGTCAGCCGTCAACCGTGAGGTGGGTGCATCTATCCTGGCGCTTGCATCTCAAACACTTACATGGCCACACGTCGAAGGCTTGCAGATCAAGAGTTCTAGCTGTCATCAAACATGAGGTGTGTTCATTCATCCTGCTCTTGCATCACACGCATCTGCCATGTTACCTGTGACTAAGTGATGTTGATGGCTTGAACGGCTTGAATACTGCTACCGTCAGGGCTTTGCAAAACAGACACTGGTGATGGCGGGGATGGTGGAGACTTGCAAGTGTTTGCTTGCATGTCGTTGTACTCTGAACCTCATCATCGCACATCTTTCAAACACTGAAGTAATGGAAAGAGAGCATGAAGCAGGGGTTTGTTGCTTGCAAGTCACTTCACCACATGAGGTATTCTGCTTGTGGGCACGCCAGGCGTGAATTCACGTGCACGTGTGAGCAGGCGTGTCTTGCTGTTCACGTCCTCCTTGCCACCAGCTATTCAAATTATTACTTATGGCGAGTGTTCAACCTTGACCATCTACCTTTACCATCTACCTTGACTGGTAGGACTGCAGTTGAATCGTTGTACGTTTGATACACCTAACATGGTCTTTGCTGGGGCAAATGAAAATCCACTCTTCAGAAGTTGACAAGCGAACTGGAATGGCGAATAGCATCAACAGTTGCAATGTGTGTGGACCACCGGTGGAAGACCAAGTGATTGACTTTGCCATGGCCAATGTGCCCATGTAGAAATACTCTTGTTGGTAGGCGGCACTCAAATGATTGTATGATGGTCTATGCTGCAGGTTGAGCGCATAGTCAAGAAGTTAGCAGGCGTGGAGGATGAGCCGCCCAAGCAGCCCTCCAGCACCGGCAGTAAAGGCGCCGGCAAGAGCGACAGCAAGCCCGCAGCTGGCAGCGGGGGCGCCACAGCGCCCAGCGAATGGATGAAGCAGCTGGAGAAGAACTTTGACAGCATGAGCACCTCCTCAGCCCCCACCACAAGCTCACGTGCCAACAACTACGGCGGGCCGGCCATGGTGGATGTGGTCGGTTATGAAGCGGTTGGCGGTAGGGGTGGCGGCGGTTCTGGGCGTGTTGGTGGTGGTGGGTATCAAGATGTGAACAGCAGCCAACGTGATTATGGCTCGGGGTACAGCGCAAGCCACAGTGGACTGGACTACGGGAATATTGCAGGTGCGAGATGGAAGGGGTCCTTGGGATTGGCAGGGTTGTCAGGGCGAGTGGATTTGGGACACGTCAGCAGGTTGTTGTCCTGGTTTGACATGCTTGGCACATGCACTGCTTCCGTTGAAACATGGAATGGCTGCTGAATCTGGCAAAGCCGGCTCGCTGACGTCAGCATCCTGAGAAGCATGTGGTTACGTCGTATGTGAGCATCAGATAATGACGGAGTGATGCTGTGTAAGATCCTGGCGTTGATTGAAGTTCATGACTGCAGTCGATGACAGAGTGATGTGACTGTTGTTGCCACAGGCAGCACAGGCAATACTGTGCAGGGGCTGCAGCTGTGCTTGCTAAGTTGTGCATGTGCGGTCCACCCTGATTGCCCTTGTCCTCATCGCCAGGTACTGGGGACCCACAGTACATTTACTTGCCCTTGACCGCAGGTGCAGGCAGTGTGGGTGGTGGCGGAGGGTTGAGTGCAGACACGCTGCTCAACTATGGCTCTGGTGCTGCTGGGCTGGATCGTTCCACCTCTTCAGCATCCGCATCCTACGGAGGCAGGCCGAGTAGCTACAACCAAGCGCCCACATATGGTGCCAGTGGGGCCACTGCAGGCTATGGCACCGGCAATGGTTACGGCGGCGGCGGGGCAGGTGCAGGTTATGCTGGTTCGAGTGCATATGCCGCTGGTGGTGGTGGAGGTGGAGGGTATGGTGCACCCCCTGCGTACGGCCAGGCAGCACAGCTGCCACCATCACAGTACTCGCAGCAGCAGCAGCAGCAGCAGCAGCCACAGATGTCTCTGATTGACCAGGTGCCACACTCACAGCCCGCCTACCCGTACTATCAGCAGGGCATGCCACAGGTCAGTGCTGCGGCAAGGTGTGCGAGGTGTGCTTGCTAGTAGCGCCTATGCACCCATGTAGGAGTGTGTCAATGTTCTGCTGGAGTTTAGCTGAAATGACCACTGTTTGATATTGCCAGAAAGAAGGGTTGGTCCTGTCTGGCACACACACTACATTGGTACTGCCGGGAAGAAGGACCGGTCCTTGATTGGACGGCAGCGAGTCAGCTATCACATGGCAGCCCATGTACAAGCGTCCAAGTATCCGTCTATCACTGCACATGTCATGCATCTGACCAGATCATCAGATCATCAGGTCAGGAATTCAATCAAATGCATGTACGCATGTGTGGCGCATCACTGTTGCTACGTGTTGTTGACGTTTCTGCTGCAGCAGTGTGGGCCAGTGTCAAGGGCATAAGCAGTGCTGTGCCGTGTGTCTCCTCGCAGGCCGTCGCCTCCACGCAGCAGTCACAGTGGCAGGTGCACCACACAGCGGAGGGAAGGCCGTACTACTACAATGTGTCATCGGGCACCACACAGTGGGAACCACCGGCGGGCATGTAGCTCATAGCCCACCGTGCAGCCTCTGTGCAGTCCTTGATTGGGCAGTCTTGGACCGTTTGCACAGACTGAGAGAGTGAGGACAGTGTAGGAGAAAATACTCAGCCCGGTGGACAGGTGTTCTGTGACCTGAGGTCAGGTGGTTTCATGCCAGCACGATTTCGCATCAATTCTGACAACCATGAAACTTATTGCTAGACCTAATTCTGTGCTGCAGCTGTTCGTCAAGTTGCAGTATGAATGTCTTGTGCAGTACAAGAGAAGGGTTGAGCACATGGTGACTGCTGCCTGCATGGAATGGTGACTGCTGCATGGAACAGCCTCGTGTATGGTGGGAAAAGCTGCCTTGACTACGACGTTGCTTTCAGTGTCATGCAGTGTGCGACTATCAGCTTGTGGCAGGTCATGAAGACACGGCTACCACCATGTTTTATGGTGACTGCAATCCAGATGACCAGGCAACAAAAGTAAGGGCTCGCCTGCCTTCACGAGAGTCCTGTCCTAAAGTTTTACAAGGTGGGAGTGCACACCAGGAAGCACGTCCACGCAGATGGATAAACCTTATACAGCACAACATCAGACTTTTGCTGCAAACATCGCATCCGTTGCTACAGCCTAGTAATGGGGATGTTTGTTTTGTGGTCAACCTTGAGCGCGGAATCTAACAAGAATTCTGCGACGATCCGCCCAGCAGTCCCTGTGCGGCCAATAGAGTGTAAACGTTGCGAGAACCTTGCAGTATACGTCTTAGCCTGTATAGGGCTCAGTGCACCGTTGACGATGAAACACAGTCCATTCGTCGCCTGGTATCAATAGAGGCTGACCTGGCGAGCACATTGTCACGTAGTGGAGCTGGTCACCAGATGTCTAGGTGTGTGACTGTACCGTTCCTGCCACTGTCCATCAGTGTAGGCATGACGTCACCAGATCATGTTAGCTAACAATCACAAGAGGGGAGGAACTCCAACCCGTCCGACCTACAAGTGAAGGGAATTGCGACACCCCTGGATAGTAATGGTGGTGGTCACCCCTCAAGGTGCTATCCTGTCCGCAAACCTGGTTAGACCCAGAAAGGGGCCTGAAAACATGCATATATGGTTCATCCAATGTGACGTGCGCTAAGGGTAGGCAGCACCACCGCGTGACTGAACACACCCGCAGTGCTGGCCACTTTAGCTGCAGCCGGTAGGTGCACTCGCACATGATCGTCTACGTCTATGAGATTGATCGTTGATCAAAGAAACTTCTAGTACATCGCTTTACTATGCTTTAATCTGCAACACCGTGTGGGACCGGGACGTCAATGCGGCTAGGAACATTATGCACGTTGGTTTGTGGCTCCTGGCAGGCCTCCCTCATCGCCCACCTGTGCTGCGTACCAAGGCACAACAAGCGCAGCCACAGCAGGCCATGGAGCACCAGGGACTGGAGCCCCAACAGATTGAGGCAGAGCAAGCGCTGCACGACACGGCAAATTATTGCAGGGTTGAGACAAAGGATACAGACATGAACATGACAGTTGACTGTAGTAGAGACGATTGATTGTATTCGTTTTGTGAAAGCAATTGGACGGATATGTTAAGACATGGCATTTGACAGACAATGAACATTGAAACATGTATGCATGTTTTCAGGCCCCTTTTGGGGGTTAAGGAGGTATGCGGTCAGGATAGCACCTCAAGGGGTTTGCCACCACCACTACTATCCCGGTGTGTCGCAATCCCCCTTCACTTGTAGGTCGGACGGGTTGTAGTCACTCCCCTCTTGTGACACAGAATGGCAGCATTTCCATTATAGCGCATGTCACAGCATTTTGGCCTGCGTGGGGGGTTAGAGTATCAGCCACGGTAGCATTACACGGGCCGATGTGTCAAAAACAATCATAAAGCCAATGTAAGTGGGCTTACTACCAACCTCATCAAACAATTGTCGAACGATGCCCTGTCAGCAATTGTTCCGAGTGATGATTACGGCTCGAACGGCTTGCATACTGCTACACTAATAGTGCCATGAACGCGGGGCTCCCATACCCTGGGACTCCCATCCTGCACCACGTCGTGATGAGTACACATGAATGCTGAAGCTCGCCAGTGCAGTTTGTGAGTAGCATCGTTTGGAAGATGCATCCCATGCTTGACGCTAGAGCATATCCTCTGATCAAGATCCCAGATTATTAAGATTGTGATCAAGATTATAATGCTACTTACCAGCATGAGCGCCTGCTCCCTGCTTACCAATCGTTGCAGACGGGCGACAAAGAAAACTTGGAGATATAACCAGAAAGCTGTCTGCGCTACACCACTCAGCCAAAGAGCACGGCCCTACGCCAGTGTGACGATCAGCTGGGTCACACCGGCTTGCTTGCACGGCAGTTTTCCTGGGTCAATGAATGCTTGCCGACACGCTTCACAGAAAGGTGTACACACAGACGACACCTGAGCACACGATATGGATTTGCCTTGGAAGAATCCGGCTGGGAAGGAACAGAAAGGAGGAGCAGTCAAGCCCGCACAGGTACGTAGGCAAACATCTCCCGCTTGACCACACCTTGTTTTCCCTGGTAACTGCGCGCCAGCATGAGAGTCAGTGTGTGTACGCCAGAGTGAGTGCGCACAGAGCGGGCTCGCAAGGCGAGAGGGCCCATTCATTCCAAACCCATACGTGCTCGACTTTGAGCGCCCACCGCTGACATCTGTCCCATTGATGACTTGCCTGTTGTCTGTACGCGAGGAATGCTGCGTCAAACGTGCGACTTGTCATCTTTTCCATCTGACAGCTGAGGTGTTTTGTCTTGTGGTGATGTCCCAGACGCCTTCTCCACCACCAAATGAATCAACAAGAAGCGTCTACCATGAATGTGGGATGCAAGGTTTGATCTGGAAGGGCGCTTCGTGCTTCCCCTCAAACACTTGTTAATGCCGACCGTTGCGCCGCAGAGCCCCTGTTCCATGAGCTGGAGTGGCATCAGCTTCAATACAGTGTTCGACTACAGCGATGTGGACGTGGAGGCAGAGCTGCGGGCCACGGGCGAGCTGGCCATGCGCTGCAACCCACAGGTACATTTTGTCTGGTCAACTCGCATGATCGGAGGCCCGTGGCGGAGACACCTTAGCCAACTGGCCTTCACCTGCAAGTGACCAGGCGAGCCAAGCTCGGCGCGTGTATGAGTAGCATGGGACGACATGAGTCGTGTAGGTTAGGACAGGTGCATGTCAGCTGTGGTGGTGAATTCACAAAGTGGCACATTCGCGTGCTTCCAGGTGGAAAGCTTCGAGTTACTTGAGACCCCGCTTGTACAGGAAGCGGAGCTGGACAGACCGCCAAGCACACTACAGGTGGGACGTGTAGATGTGTAGCACCCTGGCTGATAACCACAGTGTGTGTTTGGTCAGAGCCCCAATGGCTGGCACTCTGCAGCTGACGCAGCAGGTCTTGTCTCAGCACTAACACAAGTCTTCAGCAAACCTTGTGTGCCAATACTACCACAGCACTGTGTACACCACAGGTATACCACAAGCTGGTATATCATGTCGAAAAGGAAAGGAGAACTCAGCCTGAGACGACATGCCGTTCTACCTGTTACTCAATCCTTTCACTCGGCATGCACACGTTGACTTTGCTGGCTGGAACGATGTATGCAGAGCTCATGGTCCTCGGTCAGCTGGAGGAGCATGAGCCACAACATACTCTATGACTACAACAACGTGGACGTTGAGGCAGACCTGCCTTTGATGGACCAGCTGGGCTGCAACCCACAGGTACAAATTGTTTGGTCAATTCGCATGATCGGTGCTCAGCAGGGCAGAGCGAGACCTAGCACGATCACATAAACATGCTTCAACTGGCCTTCACCTGAAAGTGACCAGACGAGCCAAGCTTGGTGTATGAGTAGCATGGGACGACATGGGATGAAAATGAGTCGTGTAGGTTAGGAAAGGTGCATGTCAGCTGTGGTGGTGAATTCACAAACTGTCACATTCGCATGCTTTCAGGTGCAAAGCTTCGAGTTACTTGAGACCCCGCTTGTACAGGAAGCGGAGCTGGACAGACCACCAAGCACACTACAGGTGGGACGTGTAGATGTGTAGCACCCTGGCTGATAACCACTGGGGTTTGATTCCTAGCCAATGTGTGTTTGGATGTGAGCGTGGATCACAGCCCCAATGGCTGGCACTCTACAGCTGACGCAGCAGGTTTTGTGTCAGCATGAACGCAAGTCTTCAGCAAACCTTGTGTGCCAATACTACCACAGCACTGTGTACACCACAGGTATACCACAAGCTGGTATACCATGTCGGAAAGGAAAGGAGAACTCAGCCTGAGACGACATGCCGTTCTACCTGTTACTCAATTCTTACACTTGGCATGCATAGATTGACTTTGCTGGCTGGAACGATGTATGCAGAGCCCGTGGTCCTCGGTCAGCTGGAGGAGTATGGCCCACAACGTACTCTTTGACTACACCAACGTGGACGTTGAGGCAGACCTGCCTTTGATGGACCAGCTGGGCGGCGAGCCACAGGTATATTTTGCAAGGTTGTAGTGATGGACCCACAGGTTCTGTGATCGAGTAGAGCGTCGGGGTGTGTGTTGGGTAATAGCACTGAAATCAACGAGGAAACAAATGTACGATGAGCGAACTGGGTGGCGAGCCACAGGTATACATAGTGATCAACTGGAGTATGGCTTTGCCGGTCTGATACTTCATCAAACTGTTGTACCAAAACCTTATAAGGCTTCATGTACGTCATTACTGGGATGGCCTTTGGAATCAGTACCAAGTAGAGCTTTAGCCTGTCAAGTAGAGTATCAAGTATGGCTTTGCCTGTCTGACGGCATGCCGGGATACTCAATCAGTTGTTGTACTTGTGTGTGCGTTGTGCGTCTGGACAGATGAGGAATGACATGGAGAGGGTGGTGGTGAAGCAGAAGGACTTGGCGGATGAGACCGCTGAGGAGAACAGGAGGTGAGCAGTCCGGCACAGTGATCATGGACACCATGGCCAAAAAACAAGTGACACGGAGACTTCGCATGAGAGGAGGGACTCCAACCCGTCCAAACTACCTAACAAACAATGTCCACCGGGGCGAAGAGCACGAACAGAGGCGCTGGTGTCGATATGTAGCCACGGGGCCGGCAGGTCACAGTCGTTATTCTCACTGTGACGTCACAGCACAGGAGACTTCACAGCACTGTGCAGCCCCTGATACCACCGACGTCCTGGTTGGACAGCAGCTTCCTGCTACATGTATGAAACTGCTACATGTGTGAAACCAGGATCTGTCCATTTCTTGGTAGGCGTCTTGGTTAGAATATGACCAAGGTCGGTAACTAGCGCCATGAGCAGCCACACCAATTGCCTTTACTCACACGTCACTTTGTGTACTGCTTTTCCCATGGCAGGCTGCTGGCCAAGGTCCACGCCATGCAGCAGCTGGTGTCAGACATGCAGAACCAGCTTGATGCCTCCCAGAGCGTGGCCTCTCAGCTGCAGCAAGAGCTGGCAGCCAGCCAGGCGGAGCTGGCTGTGGCACAGCAGGAGAGGAGTGCAGCACAACTGCGTGAGCAGCAGCTGCAAGGCGAGATCAATGACAAGGAGCGGAGGTTGGAGAGTGCCTGGGCGCACCTGCGTCACGTTATGGTCATGACAGCTCCTCGCCCATTCGCCAACACGGCTGAGAACACCGAGCAGACCAACAACAAGCAG
>QAXH01005425.1:0-24728 GCA_004335635.1 Chloromonas sp. AAM2
TGAGTAGGCCTGTGTCGTAAACGTACCAGTGGTATGATCTGATGCGACACGCGGGGCGAAGAGCAGCAAGAGCATCGTTTCGAACAGCTCCAGCACTGCTGTGTCATGCATTGACACTCCCAGGCCTGTTCGCTGTTGATACCCGCAGCACACAAGGTGTACTGATGATGATGATGACGTTTGTCATTGCTGCCGCAGGTGATGGTGTGGTGGTGGTAGGCGCCACCAACCGCCCCGCGGCCCTGGACCCCGCCCTCAGGCGGCCCGGTCGGTTGGAACGGGAGTTGGAGGTCGGGCCACCGCCGCCCGAACAACGGAGGCAGATGCTGGAAACCCGGTGAGGATGGAGGGATGAGCTGGCCTGCGTAATGCCCTTTATACCGTGGTTGCGTTCCTTGCCCTTGACCGCTGCGTGCGATGTCCTTGCTCATGATTTGAATGAGCTTCAGCACTGAGGTGTTGGGGTGAAGGCCTGATCACCACGAAACAAATTGCAAAGCTATGGTAGATGTGTTCCCTCCAATGATGCAATACAAACATGCCTTTGGTATATGTGCCAACCAATAACTGCAGGCCCTGGAGTCACGAAAGGTGTAGAGCCTCATGTAGCAAGGTTGTCAGTTTAGTGTGTTGAGAGCTCACGCATCCCTTGCAACTAATCATTAATCAAGTAATTGAGTTGGGGCAGAGTTGAGAACAAGTTACACTTGAGCAATGTATTGCGCGTGTACATGTGCAGACTGCGTGGTGTGAGCCACTCTTTGACTGCCGAAGATCTCACACGCCTGGCGGACGCGGCACATGGCTTTGTGGCCGCTGACGTGACGGCCTTGGTCAATGAGGCCGCCATGGGAGCACTGAGACGCAGGGTGGCGGAGATGAACAGCGATGGCGTTGTGAAAGCGTCAGCGGCAGCAGCCATAGAGCCCAGATTAGCAGCAGGGGGGATACAGCCTGGATCAGCAGGAGCAGAGGCGAGGGCGGCAGGGCCGGTGGGGATGGCGGGTGTGGCAGGAGCGGCGGGAGCAGGGCCGGCGGTAGCAGTAGGATTGGTGAGGCAAGAAGAGCCCAGATCAGCAGTGGGCGAGCAGGGGACATCAGACCTGGTGGCGAAGGGAGCGGCAAGGGCGGGGGCGGGGGGCGGAGAGCTGTGTGTTGCGTGGGGTGATTTCCTTCTGGCGCAGTCTCGAGTCAAGCCCAGCGCTCTGCGGGAGCTGGCGGTGGAGATACCTAGGGTCAAGTGGGAAGACGTGGGGGGGCTGAGGGACGTCAAGCAGAGGTGTGTGGCAGTGACTGGCTTCATGGCTCCAGCTGTCCGCTTCATTCATTGCCGACATGGCATTGATTCATCCAGGGTACTGCAAGACCAGCGAACCAGGCGCTTGGCAGCAAGCATCACCACCCCAAAAACAGATTGAAAATGACGCCCGCAAAATTGCACACAAGGTTCAGGTCCTCTGGAAGGTCTGTTTTAGCCAAAGCCAAAGCCAAAAAGGGCTCAGATGTGTGTAGAGTGGGTGTGCAGCTTCTTCACGCTGCCGGATGGAACAATCATGGATGTCAAGCGGAGGTAGGCAACAAAGACCCTGCAAGCACGGCAAATCATCCAATGGCCAAGTATCCAACACGGTGAAGTATCCAACAAAGTATCCAATGACCAAGTGATGAAGGACTGGCGATGACCTTCAAGAGGATTATATCTGGTGTTGGGGCATCTGACGGTTTTCCCCAGGCGCAGTAAGAGTTGCATGGCTGTAGAAACACTCGAGTGTTAACCACCGGCAAAATCAATCATCAAGCCACTTGCTGTGGGGACTCACCAAGCGTTCATGTATCTGCTTGTTGTTTGGACTCTGGCCTCCTGCGGGCACTAGTTAGCTGCATCGGTAGCTGACGACATTTGTCAACGTTGAGCCTTGCCCTGCTCCTGTTGTACGGCCCTTTTCCCCATCGTCCTTTTGATATTAGTGTGAATCCCTGATTTTGCATGTTCAGGCTGCAGGAGGCTGTGGTGTGGCCGTTCCGCTCGCCCGCCGCCCTCTCCCGCCTGGGGGCGGTGGCGCCCCGCGGTGTGCTGCTCTTCGGGCCGCCCGGCTGCAGCAAGACGCTGCTGGCTAGGGCGGTGGCGGCTGAGGCTAGGCTCAACTTCCTGTCCATCAAGGTTCGTGCCGGTGTGTGCGGCAAGGCTCGTGTCAATACGTCGCAATGCGTGTCGCGATGCGTGTGGGGGCTGTGACCCGCAATTCAGGGGCAAAGGCAAAAAGTCGGAATATGCCTGACAGTCAGTGAAGACCATGTGTCAAGGTTTGTGTCGGTGTTTGCGTACTACTTCCAGAATAAGTGATCTTGCTTTTGCATCGGCATGCAGCTATCTGCCACTGATTAGCACGATGATATGGGTAGCAATAGCAATAGCAATAGCAATAGCAATAGCAATAGCAATAGCAATAGCAATAGCAAGACCTTCATAAGGAAATGTCCACGATTGATCATCACACAACAAGTCATTGGATTAAGGCCCACAATTGAATCGAAAAAACAATAATACACACTATTCATCCGTTGCAGGGCGGGGAGCTATTTTCCAAGTTTGTTGGAGAGAGTGAGAAGGCGGTGGCTGCCCTGTTCGCCCGCGCCCGCGCCTCCGCCCCCACCATCATATTCTTTGACGAAATTGACAGCCTGGCGGCAGCTCGCAGCGATAGCAACACAGGTTCGTTGAGGCGACACTTGCTTTCTACTCAAGCCTAGTCACGGTTACTCGAGCCTAGTCAAGGTGACCCAGGCTGGCTGGAAGTCGAAGGCTAGTTGAACAGAAACGAGCTTGTGATTGACTGGACTCGAGCTTGATTCTTATTCTTCCTGCGCCCACCATGTGTTGTGGCGTTGACCAGGCTGGTGCTGGTTGGTGATTGGTGGTTGGTTCTCAACATAAAGACCCCAATCTTCTGTTGGGTCACAAGGAAAGGGGGGGAGGGGGGGCGGAGCACACAGGGCACCCTGCGCAGTCAGTCAGGGCTGGAAAGGTGATCAGGGGGTCAGTGGCAGTGCGAGCTTCCGCTATCGCTGTGTTGACCGAGATATTGCGCCGGTGTCACGTGGTCGGCTGATGTATTCAGTTACTGCTGATTAGTGGTTCACTTTTTCAGTTATCGCTTATGTGATTATGTGGTGACGTTGATGAAGATGTTACTTAGGGCAAGATCAATGAGTAGGTGTCAACCAGACGTGTAAGTGTCTATGCTTTTTGTGTTAATGTGATAAATGGTATCGCAATCGTTGCGCTGGCAATCACGTGGTCCTTACTGCTGATGTGCTCGTGTGTGTGTGTGTGTGTGTGTGTGTGTATTGATTACATCAGGAGGGCCCACATGCACCGAGCGTGAACGCTAGCAAGCCATGCAAGAGTCGAGCCATGCAGTCCATGTGTGCCGGTGCAGGTTTGGCAGACCGAGTGATGGCGCAGCTGCTGGCGGAGATGGACGGATTGCAGCAACGTGTGGGCGTGCTGGTGAGTTAGTCGGTGTTTGCTCAGGGCTATAGGTTAGGAACAGACAAGGCAGACATGCAGTCAGGCGAGAGTTTGCCTGGATCAGGCTTTGGTGGTGAAGTGAGGTTGGGGGTGGGTCCTGATTGAGCTGATGGGGTTTACCGGTCACAGTTTGACTTGATCAACTTGATATTGAGATTTTAGGTCAGCCCTGCTGTCTGTATTTCAGCCAAACTCGTCCTTAATCGCTTCCGCTATGTTCTTCCTTTTCTCATACCGATTGACTGCACTTATTATCATAATCCAGTGGTTCAAAGATTTCCACTCCCTGCTTATCCCACTCGCTGCTTATCATAATCCAGAGGTCATTTTCTATACATCCCCCCTGCTTATCATCATAATCACCAATTGTACAGGTTCTTGCCGCGACCAACCGGCCGGACTGTGTTGATCCGGCCCTCCTGCGGCCGGGCCGGTTCGACCGCCTGGTGCTGGTGCCCCCGCCTGACACACAATCCAGGTCCGGACAAGGGGATGAGATGCTCTCCGTCTTTGAGCATGTCGCTACTAATAGACTGTCCACCGGTAGTTGCCATCAGGAAGGCCCTAGGTACACAGGCACAGGTAAAGCATGTAACTCACACAGGATGCCCCAGATTAAGGCAAAGTACCACATTTAGCTTTCACTATTTGTCACGCATGGACATGTCCATGGGGTTGGACTTGTTCAGCATGCTTTCTCATCGATAGACTCTCGGTAGGTAGCGGTGGGAAGCGTCTTCCCGGAGGACCTTCCATACAACCCCAACCTGCACAGTCCAGTTAGTGGGGCCCGTGACTAGGATAGCATTGCACAAATGCATTTGGCATTGAACACGTGTGTGACACGCTGGTACATGAGATCTGGCTTGATGGTAAAATCCAGGCCCACTTGTCACACTTGCTCACACACAGCAGATGCTGCTCAGTGTCCACTCACGTGCCAGTCACACATGTTACCACACATGCAATGGTGTTGCAGACCAAGCAGTACAGGCACAACGGCCCCTGAGCAAACCTCGGGCATGAATAACCACGCGCAATGAGTCGACCACATGCAATATGCAGGTTTGACTGCGAACTCTGCAGCATGCAGCAAGCCTTGTACTGATGGTGACTGACTGACTGGCGCATGTGTGCAGGTTGGAGATTCTCAAGGTCAAGCTGCGCAGGACACCCATTGCAGAGGACGTCGATCTCATGCAGGTGTGACGTGTGATGAATGACCTGTGATGTGTGATGTATGTCGTGTGATGTGTGATGTGTGATGTGTGACATGCGATGTGTAAACACGCCGATGAACGTGCTTTATTACCTGGTGTAGCAACATGCAATATGACATTGTTTGCACATCCGAGCTCGTGATTGATTTCAATCTGCAGCACTTGGTTCATAATGTTGGAGGCTTGTAGCTGCAATGACAGGCCGTCGGCCCTGTTGTATAACGGTTCCAGGGAATGTTATTGTCGGCCTGCGTGTGTACCGTCTGTGCAAACCATCTGCCGTGTCCGTGCGTGTGCATTAGTCGGATGCGTGTGTTAGGTACTTGGATCTGTCATGCGCTCTGTTCAGTCTATTGCAGCAGATTTTTGCATCTTGCAATAGTTTGTTCATGTTGGTCCTATCATACAACGGTTTAGGGAGCTACCACACTCCTGTGGAGTTATCTCTTCTAACAACATTTGAATTCGTGCTTGCATCTTCTGCTGCTATGCTTGCAATGATTGTTGTGGCTAGTGTGTGTGTGCAGCTGTCCCAGGCGTGTGTCACTTGTTGTGGTTGGTGTGTGCAGTTGTCGGAGGCGTGTGTGGGTTACTCGGGTGCTGACCTGGGGGCGCTGGTGAGGGAGGCAGCACTGGCAGCACTGGAGGAGGACATGCAGGCGAAACAGGTCAGTGGTTGGATACGGTTGGTTACAGTTGGTGGTTGGATACCGTTGGTTAGATCCATTACACACCACAAACTGGCTTCTGAGCATTGAAGTGTATTTTCCAGGTCCCATTGGGCTGATGGCTCTTTGCAAGCGCTGTGCTGAGGGGAGGAACATGCAGAGTCTATCTGCAGCTGACGCACAGAAGGCGCAGCAACCGCAGCCACTGGTACTAAGGGCTGCTCTTCTCTGATGGCTTTCATAGCATCCGTTGTTACCACCCTTCACAAGTGTCCGCTAGCTTGTCACGCTTTCGTTGGCCGAATGTCACTGTTTCTCACACATGCCCTTCTTTGCTTCTGACACAAAAGGAGTCCTGTGCTTTGCTGCCAGGTGTGCATGCGCCACTTTCATGCCGCCCAGCAGCTTGTGCTGCCCAGTGCCACCCCTTCACTTCACATGGAACAAGTATACAGGCAGTTTGGAGGCATGCAAAGCGGGGCGGACCGGACAGTGCAGCCAGGACCTGTGTTTGGGGCAGCGGCCACGCTTGCACACTGCAACCCGATAGGCAGCTAGGCATGGCAGCTTACCAAAGGATTTTCTACCGTTATTCTACTGAGACAATCCTGTGTCAGAGTGTAGGCGGCATGCCAGTAGCATAGTCGCACTTGCCAGCTAGGTGTGGGTACTCAAGCCTAGCAGCAGGGCTGTGGGTATTCAGGCAATGAGTAGGTAACACCTCGGATGCGTTGAAACAATGTTTGCATGCACCTTCTGTGCTCTGTCTTCCTGGTTTTCTGTCTTTCATAGCTGCATGCCTTCCTTTCTGCCTCGTTCCTGCCTGCCATCTTGCCTCTCTTGCTCAGGGTAGGTCAGGGCGGTAAACTTCCCGTCCCGTGGTATACGACGGCTTGCCTGATGTAAAAAGCTATGTATACAATGTCACCTTGTGGGTTGGCCCCTCGGTATCCAACAAGGAAAGCCTTGCGCAGCCCATTCTCTGTCGCCGGAGCAGCAATCATGAGTGGATAAAAATGCAAGGGACTTCGGCATGGCATGAGAGAATGGAGGCGACCCTCAAAAGCTAGCTGTCTAGTGTGTATGCAGTGGCAGTGCTGACTTTACGTAGCACTGGGCAGTACATGCTGTGACTGGGTCTGTTCGCAGCACAGAGAGAGATGCTGTCCGCTCATGGGCAGGTCTTGCGCAGGCAGATTGTGACGTCTCTGTACAACATATCACTCCAGCCATAGATCACGAGCCGCTTGGGTGGCTCCTGGTGTCAGTGCTTCCCTGGCAGGCCCCAGATGATGGCCCTGATCAGTAGGTGAAGTAAGGCGGAGCCAGCAAAAGTAGAGTACCAAACATGCCAGGTGGCTTTCTGCCCCAGATGATGGCCTGTTTTGCCAGGTAACTGCCTGCAACATGCCCACCTGGCCGCGGGGGTGAGGCATTCTTCACCCGGTTGCACCTATCCGCTCAGCCTGCAGGTGATCCAACCAGAGCGGATGATGGTTGAGTGTAGCATTCGTCTACGTAATGTGCCCGACCTGCGCAGTTCAAGCCATTCAGAAATTGCTCAAGTCAGCAAGCAGGGAAACCTACATTGAGCAAGGGTGACATGCAAGCTGAACCTGCCAAGCCGAACCAGAGGCATAACAGCACGCCAGTAGGTCCTCCACGTGCAGCATTTGCCTTGCAGACCACTGCTGTCCACATATGGGGCAGACCACTCTGCGGGTCACCAGCTTGGCCCAGGGGTGGGATGGCCCATGGTCACCAGGCAAACACGGGAGGAGCAGCACTAGAGGTAGAGTAACAAACCTCATTCAAGACCCCAGCCATGCACTCAGAGTTCTGCACAAAGCAGGCAGACGGCGACTGAACCACGAAGTGACACGGCACAAACACCAGTACTCGGACCCCACACCGCACACCGGAGCTGCAGACCTCACCAACAAAACCTTCACGATCAACCTCATGAACACGACAGGCAGTTTAGAATTGGCAATGCCACAGATCAAGGCGATACAGGCCAAAACAGGCCAAAAATCGGCGTTTGGGATCATGTAAAGCACTCCCAGAAGGTGTCACTAGCCCATATGGTGCATGCAGTTACCATTTCTCGGGCATCTTGCCCAGCAACTGGTGAAACCAGTCACTTTGGCCGAGTGGTTAAGGCGGTGCCCTGCTAAGGCATTTCCGATAGGAGCGCGCGTTCGAATCGCGCAGGTGACGGAACCATTTTGCCCCGTCGGTGTCCTAATGCGCCAGGATTCGTGCTTGCATGTGTGGTCCACGTCCACAGGCCAACCAGCGTGTCAGGTGGTCGGTGTTCACGCTCGGTGTTCGCGGCCAGGGCTGGTTGGCCCAGCGTGTCAGGTGGCCGGTGTTCACGCTCGGTGTTCGCGGCCAGGGCTGGTTGGCCCAGCTGTGTGTGTGGCCTGTGGACGTGGACCACACATGCAAGCACGAATCCTGGCGCATCAGGACACCGACGGGGCAAAATGGTTCCGTCACCTGCGCGATTCGAACGCGCGCTCCTATCGGAAATGCCTTAGCAGGGCACCGCCTTAACCACTCGGCCAAAGTGACTGGTTTCACCAGTTGCTGGGCAAGATGCCCGAGAAATGGTAACTGCATGCACCATATGGGCTAGTGACACCTTCTGGGAGTGCTTTACATGATCCCAAACGCCGATTTTTGGCCTGTTTTGGCCTGTATCGCCTTGATCTGTGGCATTGCCAATTCTAAACTGCCTGTCGTGTTCATGAGGTTGATCGTGAAGGTTTTGTTGGTGAGGTCTGCAGCTCCGGTGTGCGGTGTGGGGTCCGAGTACTGGTGTTTGTGCCGTGTCACTTCGTGGTTCAGTCGCCGTCTGACTTCCGGCTGCCCACCGGTCTGGTATGTTGCTCTGCCTCGTCCGCTGTATCTTTGTGTTTCTTACGCCAGGTAGCCTGCCTACGCTACACAGTATCCTGAAATGTGTGTTCACCTGCGCTACAGAGTTATGTGTAGTGGGCTTGTTAGCATGTCTCTCGACAAGCCAAGTGACTGACGTCTCTCTCCATAAGCCCACCGGAAAAGACCTGCCACCAAATGCGTGCCCAGATAACATCCAGCAAAATAGGGTTTGTCCAGCATGTGCGCACCTCTACCTTATACACTGAAACACAATGCAACCAGTGTCATGTTGTGCACCGGAACCTGGGGATTGAACCATCTTCTGTGTCACCTCTTACTCCTGAGTGGCCTAATAGGCAGGCTAATCTACGGCTGGGCGCATGACCTAATCCCTCTTGCTTTCCTTCCACTGCCAGACGAGGCCTGTTGCAGCAGCTGTGAAACCACTGGCAATGCTGTTTGTGTTCAACCCGTGACCTCAACGAAAGGCGCTCAGACTGTAATATCCCTTTGCAAGTCTGGAATCCAGTACGCTGGCAACGTCTCGCCTTGTCCTGGCCCTGCCCTCAAGTGAGCTAATCATGGTCATCATCACCATCATCATCATCATGTGCAAGGGTTCAGCGGCTAGCGTGAAGTGGGTGTGTGATCATAGGTAAACACTGAACCAGCACTACAAGGCGGTTTAGCAGGACGTAGTGTTATGTTGTACTGTTTGTTACTGTACATGTATATTGTTCAATCTGAGTGCTGTTTAAACGTCATGACTCCACAAAGCTATCACACCGCAAGGCTCATCGCATGTCTGGCTGAGCAGTAGTGTTCGTAGCACAGTTCAATGCTCTAGTGATTACAGTTTGGGTCAGTGGTATGGTGGGATCATGCACCTGGAACAAGCACCTGAAGAACAAGTGCGGTGTATGTCAAGGCCATGCATGGACTGGATAGCGCTTGTCAACACAGCATCCATGCACACTTGCCCGCTGCCCGTGGACCCTGGCGGATCCCTTAAGCCCTTCGCCGCTTTGCTTGTGCCTTGCCCGCTCCTGCCGCAGCAGCGGCAGCCTGCCCATCCTTCCCAGCCGCAGCCGTGCCCTCGCCTTGCATCTCCTTCCTCCCTGCACCCTGGTGTCCGTCCGATCGGCCTTTCCTGGTGGCCTTAATTGCCCCTCCTGACTTCTTACCATCCTCCTGCTCCTTCTCTCCATCCTGGTCTCCAACACTCCCCTTCTTCTTCTTGCTTACTTGTTGATCCGCCTTGCTAATCTTTTGCTGCTGCTCCTGACTTTTCTGCTCCCCTTGTTGCTGCGCTCCTCGCTTCTTCTTCCCCTCCTTCTCTGTTGTTTTCCCTTTCTGTCCCTTGCTTGGCCGTTTTTGCTCCTCCTCCTCCTCCTTGGCCTCCACCTTCATTTCCGTTTCTTCGTTTCTCATCCCGTTTTCTTCTTCTTCCTCTTCTTCATCCGAGTCGTCCTCAGGTAGGTACTCGAAGGCCACATCCCAGCGGCTGCCCGGTGCAGCGGCGCTCACATACTGCAGCATGTGTAAGGGTCAGGCGAGGTCAAGTACAGGAAACATAATAAAGATACAGGGGTCCAATAAAATGTGACAAGGGGTACGGCAGAGAGCGTGCAAGTGCGTGTGCATGACTGCGTGCGTGCGTTTGAAATCTTTCAGTTTGTCCATGCCTCGAGTAGGTAGGGACCCCCAAGGATCCACAATGTTATCAGTGCGATGACCACTCTGATCTTATGCCTAGCCAGTTGATGCTGTCAATCCTAACGTTATCAGCCCATGCAGCCCACCTTGACAAACTTCATGAGCCCCTCATCCCGGAGCACTAGGTTGAGGCTGTTGCATGCCGCCTCCACATTGAGCACACCGCTTCCCTCGGCGTCCTGCAGCACCACCACGCGGCACAATACAGGGTTGATACCCAAGACTTTGTATTTGTATTTATGTCATATCACAATCACAAAAAGGCTCTTATACACAAACCTACAGGGGACTCTGGCACATGATGCATGCAAAACCTAACGTAAAGTCTGTTACTGTAAAGTCAGACGGCGAGTTGTTACGAGAGCCGCCCTGGCAACATTACTACACTTAGTGACCTGCCCGGGTGTGGAAAACTTCATAAGAGTCCATCACAGGCAACGTTATAACGTGACATAAATTGTTACAACATACACTAACCGCTTGTGTTCAAGGGGAGCAGGCCACTGGCAGCGTCCACAATCTTGCAGTCTTGAATCCTGGTGAGGTCATAGATCTTCCGTTTTAAAACTCCCTTGCATGTTGACACGTCCATTCCAGCATGCAACCTCAGCCCTTGGTGCTCACCTGCCGGTACACCTCTGCCGCGGCCGCCCCTTCCTTGTCTTCATCCGCCAACAGATACGCCTCGTAACCGCCAACCTGCATGCACGTGATACACGTGCAGGCGGAAACGTCCAACATGCACGTGATACACGTGCAGGCGGAAACGTCCAACATGCACGTGATACACGTGCATGCGGAAACGTCCAACCCAGTGACAGCACGCTAGGGCACTACTGCCAGGTCATTTTGTTTGACAGGTGCTGTGCAGATGATTTGCAATTGGCTGTCATCACCCTCATCCTCTTCTCTTAAATATCTGGGCTCACACAGGATCTCATTTGATTGCTGGCCCACATGCGTTACACCCCTCTTTGCCACGTGCGCCATCCCACTTGCGCTGCTCTGGCACTGTCTCGCCTGTGCCGCACCGTTGTGTTGCTCTGGCATCGTGCCCCAGTCCCGAGCGTGTGCACCCCATGCTGTCCCCAGCAAACCATCCATCATCCCCATCCCCGGTACACTAGGCACCAATCACAGCTGTTGCCAGAGCGCTAGTGTTATAAAACACGAGCAGGTGGGCCGTCTGAAATGATCCTCCGGGGCATACCGGGAATCAAGATAACGCCTTCACCTCCTTTAGCCTGACTTCAGAAAGCCTGTGAATATCAAATGCTAGCAAAGAGGCATACGATTATCTCATTCATTTACACGCGTACAAGGGTTTTGCTGGTGCTGTCACCCCAACACTGCCCAGCACCACCGCCTACCTCTCCGTCTGTCCATATCGATGGCCCAGCTCCCCCCTGTGCGCTGCTGCCCCCACCCTGTGCGCCATCGTCCACGAAGCACAGCACCACGTCCAGCCTGGGGTCCCGGGTCAGGATGCCGTAATGGGCCACTGTGTAGTCCAGGCCTGACAAGGGAAAGGAATGCAACAGGGGGATGATAACAGGGAAATAGCTACAGGGAATTGAGTACCTGGTGTGGGTATCCGGGTGTGGGTGCCGGGTGCGCGCCAACAGCAGTGTGTGCGATGAGCAATTGCCAGACACGTATACGGGTATGTGGCAATACTGCTGGATACAAGTACCCCACAGGTTGCAGGGCGCCAGTCAACAGCTCTGATGGACTGACTTTCACGCTTTCATTCGCCCCTGAGTTACGGGGCACAAGCCGCGGCGCAGATGCAAAATTGACACGGATGTAGCAGGACATCAAAACAACAACAGGTGTCTGCAAGGCCACCTGTGAGGAGTAGATATGCACGCACAGGATCACCGGATACGCATACGCATGCGGCAACCTTGGCCGTCTCCAGTATTCCGCATGTCAGAAACAGTCAGGGTTTTGGCCGTTTTCAGCAGTTTTAGACATGAAACTGGCGTAAACCGCCTGTAAGTGGCTTGCCGTAGGGAGTAAGTAGTGGCTAGCAATGCGGTGGGCTAAGCAAGCCAACAACAGTGTCAAAGTACCAGGTTGCACTTTGTCGGTTTCTAGCCCGTGCAGGAGACGGGAAACGGCATACACGATTACGGCCCAGAAAGTGATGTATGGAGTGACACTGTGCATGTGTACACCCTGTTCTTGTACAGGTACACTGTGATACATGGTACACTATGAAACACTATGATACATTACACAGTGCGGCGTCAGTTGTGTGCGTGCATGCATCTGTTTCGCACCTGGCCTGAACCTCCTTGCCTCGCCCCTCTGCCCCACCATGTGGAGGGTGGTGAAGGCGCGCAGCAACCGCTGGAAGGCAGCCGAGCGGAACAAAGTGTCACGCACCTGAGGGTGTCACATGCATGGGTGGCACATGTGCATCACATGCGCGTCACATGGGGACGCGTGTCACGTGAGTGTCGCATGGCCTGTTCTGAAGATTCACGTGTAGAGTGTCCGAAGGGGAAAGCCCACCAGCGTGGAGATGCAAGTGTAGGTGGCTACCGACGGCCAGACCTCAGTTTACTGGCCGCATCCGGGTCCACAAACGCACCGTGACAATGACAGGCACGTGTGTGGTGTCATCAGAAGGAGACGGCCATAAGCATGGACATGGCTCTAGTTAGTTTGGCAGATCAACTGCAGTTCCATCAAACAGAGACCATCAAATACAAGCACACATAAAGCATTGCCCACCTGTGCCATCAGCTCTCCTATGGCCTTGCAATCCCGCGCCACTTCCCCCTGCCCGCCCCCCTGTTGCCCGCTGCTGCCGCCTCCTGCTGTCTCCGTCGCGCTGGTGCCGTATCGCAGGTAGCGCTGCTTGTGGGGCGGACCAACTGCAGCCCAACCGCCATGCGCACCTGCCTGCAACGGGGACACCGAAAGCATCAAAACACAGCCAAAAAGGAGGCTAATGCTCAGGCAAACGAGAACGAGCAGTCGTAACTCCAAAGCACATCCTGGGAGGCGCGCGTGACCGCTCGTGACATCAGGCGAAATGTGACAGGCTTCATCCAGAGGAAGTGCACTGTTGCCACCCTGCAGCCCCAGCCCACACCCTGGCCCTGCCATGACCCGTGCCAAGTCCAGAGTACTATATCAGGCAGAATGTAACAGGCTCCTACAGCCCCAGCCCATGACGCGTTCCAATTGACAAATAATAAGGCAAGCATGGCTGCCTCAAAGGCTCAAATTTAGATCAGTTGAGAACTGAATGCAGCCCCCAAATCCAAACATGTCCCTTGTACACAATACATGGACACGACATGGCACACCACTGCCCTTTCCAACAACAGCTGCTGCCCCTTTTCCCAGTCTCTCACCTCATACTCTGGCAGGGCGTTGTGTCCCAACGCGTCTCCCCTGTCCGCTGCCCGCAGAGCCTTGAGAATGCGCTCGGCCAAGCCCTGCAGCCACGCAAACAGATAACATGCACACTAGCGCTCTAAGGCATGGCCGGAGACAGCGCCGAGGCCAGACTGGATGAAAGACTCACTGAACTGGGCTTTTCCATTGCAATTGGTGGCACACGTTCACATGTGGGCACATAACACACCAAGTAAGCCTGCTCACACCTTTGCTAGAAATTGCTGCAGCTGCACCGACCCATCGTCCTTAAACCGTGCCTGGATCTTGGGCCAGGCAGCTTCTGACAAGTAGGCCGGATTAACATATCTGCAAGTGCAACACGTGCACATGATGTATAACACTCAAGTGATGGTTGTATGAATTGAGTCTCTCAGCCAGTGTGATGCCAGACAACCAGACTCAGTCATCCACCACTCATTTGGATGGAGTGGTCATTTGGAGTGGTCATTTGAGATGGATGCAATGCCAGCCACAGACATTACCATACCACAAGAGCTTGCTACAGAGGGCCTGAGATTTCTGTTTGCTTTGCGCAGTGCGCATTTGGAATTTGCAAATTTTTGAAAAACGCTGTCAGATCACCTTATCAGGAATGAGAGGTCGTCTTCAGTGAGCGCCTGGTCCCGACTGGCATCGCCTGACACAGCACCTGTAGGCACGTGACACACATCATGTGGCACACAGCACCTGTAGGCACGTGACACACAGCATGTGGCACACAGCACCTGTAGGCACGTGACACACAGCATCTGTAGGCACGTGACACACAGCACCTGTAGGCATGTGACACACAGCACCTGTAGGCACGTGACACACAGCACCTGTAGGCACGTGACACACAGCACCTGTAGGCACGCGACACACAGCACCTGTAGGCACGTGACACACAGCACTGTCTCGAACCTTACAAACCGTGCGACATACAGCACCTTGCGGCCACAGCCACTCAAACATGCGCGCAACCGTTTGAACCAGCACAACAAACGTAGGCACACATACAAGTGTATTGCTTTGTGGCATTCTATCAAGAAACCGTCACAACTGCTCCCCCTTCATGCAGGCGCCATCTCAGATCCGCATCTACTTCAACCGCACCAATTTCACCCGCACCGACCGCATTGCTGTCAGGGAAAAACGTAGTATGAAAGATTGCCCCGCTCCGCCCCGCCCCGGCCCGGCTCACCCTGAGTGGTGAAGGGTTGGAAGCCCTCCGCCCCCACATTGTCCTGCCCAGCGGTAAGTGGGTCGCACTCCTCCTGTGCCCCGGCCCCATCCACAGTGCCATCCGCAGGCTGTGAAGCAGGGGCCTTCGCCCTGGCCTGCAGCTGCTGCAGCGAAGCCTGGTGGGCGTCCGCGGGCTCGGTGGGCGCGTGGTACCAACCGCTGATGCTCATGCGCGGCTTGTCCGGGGATAGGACCTCCTGTGCGATGAGGAGGTTGACATCACTGGGGAGAATTGGGGCAATTTGTTAACAGAAAGGGAGTGACTTTGTCAGGATGAAGGAGCACCATGATACTGCAGGTACTCATGGCAGCGTGCCAGGTGATTTGGGTGAGTATGGCATTGTTGCTTCATGCAGGGGCTTGCCTGTTGCCTGGGCCGAACAGAATGCCTGTGGCCTGCGCCAATACAGGCTCCTGGGTGCACCGCATGTTGCACTGCATGGCTGAAATGCCACAAGCTCCCTCTTCGAGTGCTTTTCTGGCGTTTATCCGTTTCTCACCTGCACTGCGTGGAAGCTCTTCCCCGGCAGCACCGTGAACATGGCCATCGTGTTGAAGGTGGGCAGGTGGCACACGCTGGGGTGCACGGCAGGCGTGTGCTGCTGGCCTGAAAGCCACACACAGAGCGGCAGTACAGCAGAGGTATAAACTACAACATATAAACACGTCCACACAAGAAGTGACCAGAGCTGGGACTGTGGCTGTCAACACAGAAATGCAGTTGTACCCTGTAACTTTGTGGGCGCGTGCTGCTGACTCCCAAGGCACAGGGAGGCAGGGAGGCAACCCGCGTAAACATCACACGCAGTGCTTGCTTCGGGCACCTGCACCGCTCCCCGCCATACACATGAGATACCGACCTGGCATCATCTGGCCGAATTCCCTGCATCATTTGAGTTCAATGGGAGATGCGGAGGTATCCATGGTGAGTGTAACACGCGAGGCAAGTGGTGACGCGCACTGGTGCACAATCAGGAATGCTGCTGACCTGCCACAAGGGGTCAGAGAAGAGAATAGTCCTTGGCTCCAATACCTAGCGACTAACAGCTCTGCATGACTTCTTTTGCATGCTGCGGGCCTGTGCGTTGCGATCAGTAGAAAGCATGCATATGCTGTGCTGTAGGACACCTTAACTACACGCCCGCTTCAAGGTATGTCGGCGGGCGTGTCCAGGGCGATCCGTTGGTGTTCGCAGCCAATAGTCACGTCAAGGGCACAAGGCCCAACACGCCGGCTTAATGATCTGCGCGTCTTCATGACCTAGCGATGTGTTTTCCAGGAGAGGGGTGTTCAAAACTTCACTGTTCCTAGCACAACAAATGGCGTCGGCCTTTCGGGAATGCTTATTCAGTCCACAAGTCGTCTTGTATCTGTGTACTTAAAGTTTACTTTGAGATTTCTATCCCCACCTTGCTCCAGGGGGTATAGCTCCAGTGCCCCTCCGTCCTCCTTAGTCCAGGGGCGGTCCGGGTCAGTGAGGTAGATGATCCACGACACCCTGCCAGTGACCACATGGGGGCAGGGCACATGCATGTGGGGCACATGCGCATGGGGCCAGGGCACATGTTCATGGGGCAAACGTCGGGCTACCCAGCAAAGCATGCACAGCGAGTCCCAGCCAGTGCACATCACTGCACAGCCAATGGCACCGTCCTTTAACCGCCCTCCTCTCATGCTGCCTGCTGCGCCCTTTGTCCCTGGAGCCTTATGTTCGCAATGTTGCAGGGCTACAACCTGCGCAGCAGTCTTATCTTACATTCCGCTGTTGACACGTGCTTTACCATTTGACGTGAAAGTCCGCATCCCGTGCCCAGTTTGTCCATGCTGCCTGCCCCTGCCTCATTGCCCCCTGCGCCTCTTGCCCCCTGCGCCCTGCTCCTGAGTCAGGCCTTGTGGCTCCCCACACCCCGCCCGGCAGGCCCTGCCACCCCAGCCCCTGCCCCACCCTCAGGCCCTCGCCAACCCCAACTTCTCGCACCTGCGTGTTCCGATGACGTCGTCATGGCACAGCAGGTGCCCCCCCGGAGCGTATATGTTGCATGATGTGTCAGTCTTGTCAGCTAGCTCGCCACAACCAGTCACAGTGCGAACAAACGCCTGCCAGTGATGATAGTCACGTGATAAGCACATAGTAAGCACTCCTATCTGGTGTGTATGAAAGTATAGTATGCATGAGAACATGCTACCCGATGAAGCGTGATGCATAATGTGAGCTGCTGCGCACCTCATACTAGACTTGAACTAATGGTAAAACCGTTGTGTGGCTGCTGCAAAACGGGCAATTGCTCGAATCACCCTTGACTGTCTCGAGCTGGGCTGGTGCTTGCGATTTCCAATGTGTTTGGGATGTCCAATATGCTTGGGATTTCCGAATATGCTTGGGATTTCTGGGATAAAACCAGGTTTTTTTCGCTGCTGCCATTGATCACTGCACCAGCCTGCTTGCCCTACCCTGAACTGTTCTGAGTAGACAGCAGCCTTCAGGGCCATCAGAGTAGGCAGCTTGGCTGCGGCAGCTTTATCTAGACGATCCAGATTGCCCAGGTCACCTGCACATGCAGCACACCCGCAAAGTGAGCACACCTGTCAGCGTGCCAAGGTCCAACGGATTGTGCATGAGACCCCTGCCTCGGACGTGCATGGGACTTCACTCACATGTCGAGGTGCAAGGCCTGCATGCATGCTTGGCACTGGCCTAGATGGTTGGCATGCCCTTCGACCTGCTTGTGTCATTAACATGAGCTTGACGTGCCCACCTGTCTGGAACACCTTGAACAGGTCTGTCTCCTTGTAAGTAGCCTGAATATTGTTGATGATTTCGTCTCGGACTTTTGTGAGTGCATCTGGACGGAACAGATCACGCATCACGCAGTGTGTGTAGGGCTGCGCCGATTGATATTGCTCCCGAAGTGCAGCGCTCGATGCACCAGTCAGCAGCTCCGGTTGAAGAATATCCAAGGGATTGGTGAGGAAAGACGCCTCTGTAGGGTTCACGCCGCCATCAGGCTGCTCAGCATCGGTTTGCTTCCGGCGCTTGCCATTCTTGCCAGATGGAGGTAGGCCATCGGCCTTGGTCTTGGCCTTTGGCATTTTGCCAATGTGAGTGAAGCTTAAATGAAGTTACTATACCATGAGCTTTGCCACAAATAGCTCATCCCATCCTAACAACCTGGTTAGCAACAGATGAAACGGTCATCTAATGTATGGGCTGTAGATGACCGTTGACCGGTGACCGGTGCTGCAGATGACCAAACGGTCATCTAATGTATGCTGTCATCTGTACGACACCTAGTGCCTGCCTGGTTTCGGTCCTTGAGGCTAGTCCTTGAGGCTAGTGCTCAAGAGAGTGAAGCAGCTGGAACAGGTGAGGAGGCGTAGATCAGTGGCCTATCAGCTGCGGAATGGCGCTCACATAATCCTATCGTGCATAATCCTATCGTGCAGAATCCTATCGTCCAGCTGGACACGGACCAGTAAATCCGTAAACTTACCTCTTAATATGCCTGCTGGAAGAGGGGAGATGGTGGAAGGGAAAATTGTAGAAAGTTTAAAGAACAGCTTTGAGACTGTTTAACCACGCATCCCTGGCGTGCCTACCAGATGACACCCCCACACGTTCACAGCAATTTGCGTGTTTGCGCTTGCATGTGCTTTGAAAACACGCGAGAAGGCTGGCACACACTGGTTGTATTACCAGGCTGGTTGTATTGTCGGGGGCATCTCCATGGCTCATTTTGGCATGGCAAGACACAATTGTCCTTCTGTAGATATCGTTCCGAGTGGTATTCAACCCACTTTACATTGGCTTTGATGAGGAGAACAGGGGTGGCGGGTGTCGCACAGCAGCATGCTAATTATCCCGTATGAGCATCCTTGTGCGCTGCTGACCACGGCTGGGTGATGCAAAGGACAAGAGCAGCTGCGCTGTCTGTTGTCTGAGGATGGAAAGCTAGTCTGTTACAGCACGGTCCAAGGCTCATGCCCAGTTCTGAAAAACCGACATGTTTTCTGTAGTTTTCTGGTCTTTTGCGTGCGCACCCGGTGGCCAAGGTGCATGCTTGCCGCTCAACTGTTCTGCGTCTGCCCATAGACGTGGCTGTTCCACATCCCGCGCCGAGCCCGCCTTTTCGTGGCTCGAGGCGAGGGAGACTAGTGGAGTAAAGCTACCGAGCAAGGCAGGATGGCGCACGCACTTGCAGACGACCGCGTATTTGACGATCAAGAGTACAGGTCAGTTGCAGCAGGCAGCGCGCATCACCAGTTAGGGCTTCCTTTTGACCTCGGTTGAGCTGTTCATTCGACCACGACGTCATGTAGCATGCTCGTGCTACATGGGCTCAAAAAGATTGGAGGGAGCTGACTGGTTGCTCAAGTCGGGCCCCCATGTTGACCACCATGCGCCGCGGTGCCAGTTCCAGGACATGCGCGTTGACCGAGGGCGCTCCCTGCAAAGCTGAGCGATAAATACAGCTCGTGTGCCATGCGTTGTTGTCGCAGGGACGCTGTCACGGGCGATGAGCTCAGCTCAAAGTATGGGTTCATGCTCGGGCACTGGGATCAGCACGCCATGACCAGCCCATGCGAGGCCATCAAGGAAATCTTTGATAACTCTATCCAGAAGGCTGGCAAGGTGCGCTGCAAGTTTGCATGCACGCCTGCATGCATGTAAACAGCAAAGCTAGGCCTCGCACCCTTATTCCACATGCTCGGTCTTCGTTGCACGCCTTGTGCTGCTGATATGCCTGCTCATCTTGGCCTCGTGCCACACCTCTCGCATGCAGGACATACATCCAAACGCCACTCCATGGAACGCCACAAGCATTCAGATTGTCCAGGGCGAGCTGAGCTTTCGCCGGGACATGACGGTCCTGTTCGTGGCAGACAACGGTCGTGGGTTGAACAGGGAGGGTTTCATCGAGGGTTTTCACAACCGGGCCCACAGCAGAGGCAATGCACCACGGTCTCTCCAGGCCAATTCCATCTCCCAGTAAGTACCACTTGCCAGGGCTAACACAACACAGGTGCCCCGGCTTACTGCTGCCAGCGACGTCATCCGGTGGCATTGTGTGGCCACACAGGCCATTGCATGGGAGCTCACCCCTGGAGTCGGTATCTTTTTGTCTCTCAGCTCAGTTGCATCTGCATGCATCATGATCAACTGCAGCTTTTGTGGGAATGAGGCAAAGTGTTTAGCTAATTTGTTATTGTGGACTTGCAGCAGTGCCTCATCCATGTGTGTTTTGCAGGTTTGGCATTGGCAGTAAGGACGCTGACGCTTACCTATCCACTGACGTGTACTACATGACTGACTGTCGCAAGGGCTCAACACTCATAGGCCGAGCGGGAAGGGTGAGAGAAAGTCACACGGTGATGTCCCACGACCTGACGCGTCACATGGTTGATGGAGTGATGCATGCGGTCTTGCCCTTTTCCATGCTTCGCTTTCAATTCTTCTTGACGTCCTCACAAGCCTCATCATGGAGGTGCCAGGTCTACGCCTGTGCTTTGCACATGCTGCTTCCGGCCTTCCCATGCATCAATCACACCTTTGGATTGTGGATTGTTGATCCACTAGCAATTCAATAGGCATATAACTGACAGATCAGCTCTTAAGCGCTTCTACTACATGCCTTGCCTGATGTGGGTTTGGCCTCATGTGCTGTGCTTTCCTGCAGGGTCTGTCCGAAGCCCTGGGCAAAGGGGACCTGCGAGTGGTGCACCAGCTCATTCACAACAGCGTGAGAAAAGAGTTCCTCGAGAGCAACGGGCAGATGGACTGCCTGGCCAAGCTCAAGGAAACATGGGCAGCGGTTGGGTGGGTGGGCAGTGTGGTTTGCATCAGGAGTTTGTTTGGGCAGGCAGGGCCTATGTTGAAACTACGGTGTAGCTACAATCGGGGATCTAGTGCAGATCCGAGCAGGCACTCTTTTACTCGCACTTGTCTTGTTAGTCCGTACGTTTGCACTTAGGGTCTTCTTGGTCTGAACACAGGACGCTTGGGCATGCCAGCCTACCTGCTGCGTCGTGCCCTTGCAAACGTAGCCTCCCACATTGCCCAAACACACCCCACCTGCACCGCTCAGGCTGATGACAGCAGCCGTTCTCGAGCCTGGCAGCACCTTCAGTTCAGGCCAGTGGTAGATCACCTACAGTGAGATGCCTATGCACCGACCCATAGTCAGTTTTTCGTTGTGCTTGTGTTTGTATCGGCAGCGCCCCTGTCGCCCTGCGGCTTCACGAGGTCGCGCAGCTGACGGGTCAACTGGGCCAGGGCCCCTTCCACACACCAGAGGACCCAGACGGGCTCAGCAACGCGCTCATGCTGTGCAATGACTGGCTGCCATTGGACTCATCAGGTAGGGGGTGCTTGTCAATTTTAGAAGGGACTTGAAACGACTGAACCCGTCACTAAAATGAGTTACTGTTTTTCTCAAGACGCGCAAGGTCAAAGTGCAGCTTCTGGTGCATGGCAAGGTGCGCTTCAGCAGACGGCTGTGGTTGCTGCGTTCGCTTGTTGTTACATGGACTGTGCAAGAGGGTTTGTAGTAAGCAAGTACTGCTGGACTCGTCACTTGGGGTTGGCTTCAGAATTAAAACAATCGGGCTCGTCTTGTACATGGTTGCTGAGAGAGGGGGTATGATGTGCCTTACGACTGCGAGCATAGCAACACAGGACCGTTTTTTGCACGGTTTGCGCCGTCAGAGTTTGCCATTTGATTGTTCGGATTGGTTGCAGGCTTTCTGCGCATGCTGGTGCTCCGGCAAAACAAGTACTTCTTCCACAAGCAGCCTCCCCCTCTGCCCTTGCCGGAAATAAAGCCGGACCCAGACGGCCCAGCTGCAGCTGCCCAGCCGCAGCTGCCAGCAGCTGGTCCTGTACCTGCTGCTGAGCAGCTGCCGCTGCAGCTGGCACCAGCCGGCGGGCCGGATGCTGTGGCTGTGACCCATGCACAGCAGGGCGCTGCCATGGGTTTGCTATATGAGACCACACATGGTGTAACGGCAAACGTCGTGGACATTGCGGGCATGCTGGAACAAAACTATCTGTTCCCTCCCAAGGTGTGATGGGGTCAGACGCTGTTGGTTAACATGACCTTTAGTCCAGGGCTCGTTGGGGCTGTTTGTTGTTACATTTGCCGTGGTGATGGAGTGGGACAGGGAAATAGTAGATAAGTCAAGAGTGAACATCAGGTGTAGAGTCCGTCATCACATCATTGTGTTTGAATAGCGGCATGTTGCTCTGCTAGTACACCGCTCCCAGTCCTGGCCCCAGCCTAGCCTGGGCGCGGACAGACATGCAATCACGCACTTGTGCAGTTCGCCATGCAGAGAAACCAGGTGCTGGCACATAGTGTGTGTATTCGTGAGGGGCCATCTCTAGCACATCGTAGGTGTGCTATCCACATCATGTTCTGCAAGCTGCATGGACTTCTTTGCATTGTAAACCGGAGTGTTTTACGGCCTAGCTACGCACCTGAGTGAAGTGAAGCCCTGACCTAGCCCAAGCCTACGTTTGGTTGCAGATTCTTGAGCAGACTGACTTTGAAATCGCGGTGCGTGAGGCAGAGGAGGCCCAGAGCCTAGCGGATCGGCTGGCAGCCGAGCGGGATGTCTTGCAGGGGCAAGGGCAGGCAGCGGTGGATGCGGCAGCAGCGGCAGCAGAAGCGCAACTGCTCGCTGCTCAGGCAACGCGGGCAGCGCAAGACGCACTGCAAGTGAGTATTCGCCGTCGGTATGGTTTGTGGGTGGGGTGCTCTTTGTTGGCGCCTGGCATCATCGCCATATTCACTATTGCATGGCATTCGCATGGTGTTCATTCTTGTGTGGACTGCATGATCGATTGTACTGATTGTTGGAGCATGGACCGGAGTGGGACGGTCGGCTGCCTCTGCTGGCCTCTTACGCAGCATGTTGCAAACCTGCTCTAATCTGATGCTCAGCAACGATGCGTCCCCGGTAGCCCAGCCCACCCGAGGTCTAGCGGCTGAGCATGACGTGCTTGTTTACCTTGACTGATGCCTAAAGTTTCCCAATGTACGACACGCGCACACCTCACACATGGTCACTCTGTAGGCTGAGGAGCAGGCTATCATCGCTGACAAGCAGGCGCGCATAGCCGTTGCGCTGCTGCCGCCTGGCTATTACGACCACCCCTTTGACAAGGAGCAGGCGCCGTACAGCCCCACTGTGTGCATACAGGTAAGAGCAGCACCGCTGGGCCTTCATCAACGTGGCGGCCAAGTACATTGGCTGCAGACCTAACAGCAGCACTGCCAGGCCATCACATGCAGTGCTAGCTGCTAAACGCTAAGCACAAACATGCATACAGCCCCACTGTGTGCATACAGGTGCCAGTCACTGCACTATAAGAATACGAACGGCATCTCTTGGCCTTGCGTTCTGCATCCTAGCCGCTAAGGGACGCCCAAACAGCTCACAGATTGCACCGCCAGCCCTTGTGTTCCCCACGCACTCTCATGGATTCACAGCGACCTTGCATGTGTGAGCCTACCTGCGACCATGACTGTTTGTTGGCTGCCTGCCACTGATGTTTGATGCCCATTGCCGATGGCTCACAAGTCAAGCCTTGCGTGCCACAATCGGGGCACACTTTGCCCTTGAGCTGCTCCTGATTGGCTGAGTTCAGCCGTTGCCGTTCGCTCTTTGAACCATCCAACAACCTGGCTTGTGTCCTGCTCTTGCACTCCATGTTGTGTCCTTGTTTTCAGGGCCAAATGGTCAACTGGGGCAACAACACGCTGTTGGCCAATCTTGCCAAGTTTGAGCACTCTGACGTCATAGCCATACCCGCGGATGCGGAAAAGTTTGGTGACAGTGGGGGCGAGCCGCCTGCTAGGGTGGTGGTGACTAACCTAGCAAAGAATTTGAATGACAGGTGCGTGGGGAAAGTGTGATGAATGAGTGAAAGGAGCGAGAGGAGTTTGACGGACGAGTGAAAGGAGTGGAGGAGTGAGTGATAGGGATGTGCTGCTAAGCGTGATGGCATATGCAAGGCTGAATTGTCTTGCTACTAAGTTCAGGTGCAGCATGCTCTGCAACTGAGCACGAGTTGGACTAAAGAGCCCCTCCTCACATGCTCTCTGCGTGCACCTCGCCTGCCTGCCTGACGCTCAAGGCTGTCCTGCGGGTGTGTGCTCACGCAATCCGTGTTCGTTTCACGGCCAAGCGAGTTATGGCCAGGCGAGACGACCTGTTTGTTCATACGTGTAGTTGATGCTTACGTCACCTTCCGTTCCGCTTGTGCAACGGGACAGACACACAACACACACTCACACACACACACACTTTCACACACAACACACACATGCACTGTCTCTCTCTCTGTCAGGCGCAACGCAATCTCTCAGTCTGGTGTGTCCGTCTACGTGGGCTGTCGGCGCGTGTGTGAGCCGGAGCCGGGGCCGGACGGGCAGGTCGACAACTGGTCGCTTGGAGGGCTGGGAAGCGCTCGAGCTCTCATGGAGCACGTCAAGGTGAGAACTTTGGACTTTGGTTGTTCTACAAATGACCAGGAATTCAACATCACACGGTGCGAGGCGATTTAGTGGAAGAAATTCTTGGGTTTTCAATGCTGTGATGTGCCAATACAAGGGTTTTGATGGAACATGTAAAGCTTAAAGAAATGGAGGCGCTAGTTGCATTTGACTAACTATCGATCAAACAACGGGGAACTTGAGAACGTCGAGGTGTGCAGCCAGACAGAACTCCACAGTTGTACTCAAACGCCCTGCCCTCTGCTCTTCAGAACATCAACACCTGGTCCGTATTCCATTCGACCAACAAGCAGCGCACCAAGGATCTTCTTGGGCCAGAGCTGTACAAGCTGGCCTCTGCCAAGGATGAAGGGGGAAGAAAGAGCATCTACCATGGGCTGAAGTCGCAGATCCTTATAGGCAGAGGTGAGGTGTGCACAATGCTAGGGATGTGTCCCGCAGCGTGCCATGTCCGGTGCCATGTGCACAATGCTAGGGATGTGTGCCGCAGCGTGCCATGTCCGGTGCCATGTGCACAATGCTAGGGATGTGTGCCGCAGCGTGCCATGTC
>QAXH01005429.1:0-20907 GCA_004335635.1 Chloromonas sp. AAM2
GTCGTGGAGCAGCTCAGGTCAACAGCAGTAGTGGCGTTCAGGTGCGGGCCACACCCTCCACACGCTGTGCTGTCAAACGGTTGCATTATTCAGCTGTGATAGTTTCAGGGCAGTTACTCACTTCAGTAGCTATGATAGTAGCTTGGACAAAGCCTGAGCCTTGAATGTTTATGTTGCCCGTGATGCATGACGCTGTGCATGTGGGACGGGCCGTGTTCCTGAGATTTCAATTCACCTATCCATTGCCACCATGACCATGTGTGTTGGCAACAGTAAGGCCCTCGCTACGCTAACGCTTGCATTAATACATGAGCTTTCTGAGCTTTTTTTGATGGCTGTGTGCACATGTGCTTCTGTGCTGCAGGTCCTGGGCCTCCTGGGCAGCCCACAGCCTCACCGCGGCCCTGCGCGTGTCGCTGCTGGCTGATGATGCGCTCACAATGACCAACACACCACTCAGCTGGCAGGTCAGACACTGATTTTTCTGTCATCAGGGGCAGCACTCGTAGCTCTGCCGACCAGACAGGGGGGACAGTCTGCGTAACCGTCACGCGTGGTGGCATAGGCTGGCTGAGTTTCTCGTCTTGGTGGTGGCTTTGCGTAGAAGCTTGTTATGGCTGCCCTGATGTACAAGGACACACACAAACACACACACACTGCACTCCCTACTACTGCAAGGAGCAGTTTGTGCAGAAAGCACGAGCAGATTGTGACATCGGCTCCCACCCTTGTCGGCAGAGCATTAACAGACTATATAGGCGATGAACCTAATGTGGTTTCTTTATCTTAACCGCATCATGTTGCGTGCTTGTTCGCCTGCAGGAGACGATTATCCCTGAGCACACCGCCGGTGAGGCCACCAGTGACCTGAGCAGCCTCGACGACGTGCCCATGACCGACATGCGCTTCTCGCTGCCCGCTTGCCCCAGCGCACCAACACAGGTGGGCACTAGGCAGGCACACCAGACGTTTTCCTTTCCTCAGGTCAGCCACCGAGCTGATGTGCAGGTATTGCTGGTGCAGTTAACAGTTGTGCTGCTTCTTTTCCTTCCGCCCATGCCCTTGCTGAGCAGTCCTCCCCGGACTGAAGGCCACTAGGCAGGCACACCAGGCAAGCGAACAGGCACGAAAGGAAAGACAACGCCAGTGACATTCATCATGGCATTCTAATGCTGGGGAGCCACAGAAGTTGCTGAGCTAGTTGGTACTGTAGCAGCGTGCTCCCGGGCACAACACAGGTGTGCTGCACCCAAGGAGTGGCGTGCCTGCAGAGCGGGATACTGGGTTATTGTTCCTTTCTCATCTGACGGCGGGTCCGTGCATAGCCACTTGACCTATTCCCTGCATTCGTTCTGCTTTCTTGCTCAGGGTAGGCCAGGGCGATGACCATCCCGTTCCGCGTCCTCTGACGGCTTCCCGGGTGTATAGATACCTGACCGGAAGAGTCCCAGACAAGTGTTCCAAAAGAATTTTTCTTGTGCTGCTGCTGTGCTGCAGGCGCTGCTCCAGTGTGCGTGTGCGGAGCTGCGGCGGGCCGGAGACCACACAGCGCCAGCAGAAGCCATCCAGGTACCCAAGCGACCCCAGCCAGCTGGAACTGCCCACACACTTGTTCAAGGTTGACATTACAACCATAGCCAGCCGCATTTGGCTTGCATTTACATGAAACTGGGCTTTGCTCGGGCATTTCTCGAGTGTGCTCAGTGCTGGGGCAATCTGCTCTGCTTGCCATTCAGAGCCGCCATCTCTTTCAGCCACAACTGCTGCTCTGCCTCTTGTACTTGCTTGCTTGCTTCTGTGTAGGTGTGGGAATGGGAGCTGCTAGGTGCATGCCTGGCGTGCTACAACCAGCTGCTGACTGGCGCAGCAAACGCCTCATCACAAACCTTGGACGACCTTGGACAGCCCACCCATGACCTGCCACTGCCTGCCGTTTCCCTGGGGGCCCAGCTGTCAGAGAAGGGGGTGCTTCAGTTGCTATTCGACGTCCGGCTCCTGCGGGATGTCTTAGCTGGTGGCAGGCCTATGGTTCGCAGTACATCGGGCGGTACATCGCCCAGCGGTACGGCAGGCGGTACACAGTATGTACTGCTGGACCCTCAGGAGTCAGAGGCCATCAGTGCAGTGACAGAGAGGCGCAAGGCGGGAACACTGCTTGAGCAACAACTCCAGGTGGGTGCAGGCAGAGACCTTGACATGGAGGTTTGTTAGACACCTTAACATGGGGCTAGCTGCCTTGTTTCCTTACTGAACTGATCTTTTGAACGAGCTTTGGGCTGGCTAATGATGCAAGCGAACACAAGTTTATCAGATACAAACATGTCAGACACCTGCATGTAGGGTTGCAACCAATCATTGGTTCTTACGTTTGCGTGTGCCTATGCAAGTTGTTAGCACATAACTGCTTCCCCTCGCTCTTGTCCGGTTGCTCGCAATCACTAACCATTGCCTCCTGCCCCCCTGTCCCTTCACAGGACCGGCTTGACCCGATTGACTGGGCCACATACGAGCACCACCTGTGGTCCGCAGTCAAGCACCACTACCAGCGCTGCCTCATACTGTACGGGGGCCTCACTCAGCTGCACAAGGCACGTGGTCGGTGTCAATCAAACTCACGGACATGCACGCATGCACCCACACTCAAGAAGTAATGGTTACCTGACTTTTGCAACCTGAGCCATGGTTGTTGCAAACCATACAGGCAACCACATGGTGCATTGCCTTCAAAATCTCAAGCAATCCGCCAGCACGGATTGCGTCTTTTCACACACGACGACCCCAATCTACATTGCCTTGACTAACCCATGCCAAGTTGCTGCTTACACCTCCCAGGTGCATGCGGAGGCGGGTCCTGGGCGTGTGGGCGGGAGTGCGGCTGCGGGGGCCGCGGCCGCCGCCCTCAACCCGCTGTCCCTGCTGCCGGTGGCGCCGCGTTTCCAGTACCTGCCGATTGCGGTGCCTGCGGGCGCAGCAGCGCTGGCTGGGACCAAGGGACGGCCTGCGGGGGCCTCCTTTGTTAAGCTGCCAGCAGGTCAGTGAATACAAGCTTGGCCATCAGGGCAGGTCTATCTAGACGGTTGGTGCTGTATGGCTTTGTATTGAAGCATGTCCTTTTGAGGATAAACAGCTTGCAAGCTTAATTCTGCTGCTGCAGGTGGTGGGTGTTAGAGAATGTTCATAAAGGCAGCCAGTGGTGTGCGACTGTGTGCGGCTGCATGGCCATCTGAGGGTAAACAACAGGACCTTTGCAGACAGAAAGCATGCCACAAGGAAATTCAACAGGTCTCTAATTGCCAGAAGGGCCAGCTGGTAACAAGTCCGGAGTTTGTCACAAGAATGTTGCAAGCTGTGGTGTCCTTGTCCTGGACTCGTGTGCTGCAGTTGAGTCTGGCAGCGACCTGGCGGCCGCGTACAGCTTTGCTGACCTGGGCGTGAGCACGCGCGTGGCAGCAAACAGCTCGGCGGCAGCGGCGGTGGCTGCAGCGGCGTCCCCCACTGGCGGGGTGGGCGGCTCGCTGGGAGCTAGCGCCACACACGCGTTTGGCCAGTTGCAGGTGAGAATCAGTGTGACGAGAAGGGAGGCAGTGGCAGACAGCTATGAGTGGATGGTGCGTGTGTGTGTTTGTGTGTGACATGGCCTTCGGTCCAGGGAGGACTGCTCAGTGGGGGAACGGGGCGGGAGGGAAGGGTGTGAAGCATGGAGCAGTGACATGGGCAGACGGTTATGGTTGTGCGGTTTGCAGGCCATGGTTTTCATGTGGCTGGTGCTGCTCGTGTTTATGGCTTGGCAGGACCGATCACGCCCATGTTCTTCCATTGCTGCAATGAGGGTTGTACTGGCAGGTGTGTACTCAGCGGTCTCATCCCAGCCAGTGTGTTCGGCAACATCCATCAGCATGTTGCCATGTCAACGGCGTGCAGGCGCGCTTTGGTACCAGTGGCGTGGGCCTGGGGTCACTGAGCTCTCTGCTGGGGGACAAGGCTGCGGAGGTGACAGCCATGGCGCAGCAACGCTTCGACTTGGGCCACTTCAGCGACTTTGGAAACGCACTAGGCAGTGCAGCAGGAGGGCTGGGCTCCGGGCTGCTTTCATCACTTACCAAAGGGGTGGCAAAGAAGTAAGGGGTGGCAAAGTAGTGCCTAGCTTTGATGTGTTGACTGCCACCTCCCCTCTCAGATCCAGAAGCCTGTTGGAGGACTGCCCTTAGCGGGAACATGTTTTGTACAGGCAGACGAGTGTTCCTGTACACCTACTCGTGACCCAGCACATTTTACCTGCAGGAGTTTGTTCACAGTCGCAGCCAGTCTAGTTAGCTTATACCAGCCCATTTCAAGTGCTGGTGGTGAAGTGACAGCGTAATGCATATTGCCACGACCTGGTGGCATGCTGGGTCTGGACAGTGAAAGTCCTGCAAACTGGGCTTCAACGTCTATTGTCAATTGACGTGGTACTTGCTTTTAGGTTGCTTGTAAGTCAGAAAGTTTACACTGGAAGTAGGCCTTGGAGCAAGGCCTCAAAACAAGACACAGTATACAAGTCGTGGGTTACGGCGTGCACTATAACACTACTGTTAAATTGAATCAAAATCGCGCACACCACAGCATTGGCATCCTACGGTCCACACCTGGCCAGACTCAGGTTGTGGTACGCCATATTTGCTTAGGATGATCTGTTTGCCTTCAACTCCTGCGTTCTATTGAACAGAAGTGTGTGCACATGCTCCAACTCTTGGCACTTTAGCCACAACCTTCAACTCAACTCAATTTGTCCGACCTCCTCACATCTTCTTCTTCCCTTTTCTGGCCTAACAATCTTTATCAAATTTGTACCATGCCTCAAGCAGAGGAAGATATACACTGCTTAGAAAATAATCACCAAAAAGCTTGCACCCCAAAGTACAGAAAATACATGTTCAGTGCACCAGAGCCTTGACGGTTGTTCATGGCGGCAGGTCAAAATTGCAAACTCCACAGACATCGTTGTCCACTTTCGAAGGCTGCATCTCAGCATCCCATGCCAGCGACTTTACTGGGCCACTCTCTGGGGCTCAGGGGTCTTGCCAGTCTTCTTGACCCACCAAGCCACGAACTCGTTGAAGTTGATGTAACCTGCAGGGCACGACCGTCAGTGCAATTCAGACGCAAGCCGCAAGCACGGAACAGATGTTTGAATGGATCAGGGCCTTGTACCAAGAAGTAAGAGCTGATTGACAGTAAGGCCTCTGTATATATCTCATACTTCAGGCGCACAGAGCATCATGCAAAAAACACCCGCTGCAAGCAAACAGGGGCGATATGATCACGGTGGCAGTGTGGCCAACATCACGGCATCATGCAGGTCCACTCACCGTCTTTGTTTGAGTCGAGGATCTTGACTGCCTCCCTCGACTCGGCCTCGTCCAGCTGGCTGCCTAGACTGGCACTGCAGGGTGCGATGTAAAGTGACCATCGCCTGGTGGTTGAACATACTCAGGCATCCTCGCCTTACCATTACCACACACGTACTCTTTGGGTGCATACGCACGCTCATGGTTGCTGCATTTTCTGACCAACCAACTCGGGGGCTGGTTTCTTTTGCCACCCAGTGCTCCAAATATGCTGGTGCCCGGAGTCCGCACCCCGGTGCAGTGCGTGTGTAAATCTCTCACTTTGGCGAGGAGATGTTACACCCACTGAGCGGCTACAAGGATATGTGCCTGCTTTACTTGGCTTGTTGCTGCAGATTAGTGCATCTTTTTCACTGTCATGCTTCAACTGCTAACACCTGATACCTGTGCTGCCAGGAATTAGGGCCTCTTCCCTTCAAACTGCACTCACCACAAGCTTCCTAGTTCGCTGGCCTCCAGCCTGAAGTCCTGGTTGATGTCGTAGATAGCGAACGCGTATGCAATGTTTCCTGCCTCCTTTTCAGTCAGGCCGAAGTTCTCCGGCTTGAATCCTAGTTTTTCACGTGCCTGTAAAGGACAGGGGCACCATCACAACTTCCGGTACATCGGCTTTGGGCAGACTCCGACACCCGTCAGCCATTTTAGCGGTTTAAAACCCTCAGTGTGCTCACATGCGTTAGAAACGGACCCTGCCAAGCAGATTGATAAACACTGCTCTCACACGACGTTGCTGAGTACGCTATGAAAATGATGTTACTGACATCTATCCCAACCAGATCTCCTTTTCGTAAGGCTCATTGCCCGGACCTGCGCCACACACCAACAACTGGTTCCAACTTCATCACATGCATGCACCACCACGCCATGTTCCTGCGGCCCATGAGTGCATGTGCATGCGTGCACCACCATGCCATGTCCCTGACGCCCTACCTGGGACAGAGTGAGGTACGCCCCTAGGTTGCGCATGGAGTTGTCCTTGGGCGTGTCTTTGTACTCCTCCCTTAGCATCAGAGCCACGGTTTCAAGCGCAGCCATCACCTGGCCACAGCACCAACGACTCGTTGGTTACAACAGTTACAATCGGTTTGCTAGAGTGCTGTCCTGATGCAAGAGCGCCCCGGCTCAGTGCTGCAGCAAGTGCATCAGAACCAAAGCAGACGGCCTGCTGCATGGTAAGCAAGTGATTCAGGCAGCGAGTCGGTGACCCAGCCTGCCACAATTTCACGTTCCCACTCCTCCCATGGGGGCCACGTGACGCTTGTCGTTCTCACCTTAAAGATGTTCACTGCCTGAGCAGCCTTGTCCGCCAGACTGATGCCTGTGGAGGGCCCCGCCATGGCCTGCACTGCGGCTAGCAGCGCGTCGCTCCGCGTGCCGTACCTGCGAGGTGTGGAGGGCAGGAAGGCAGGAATGGCAAGTAAGCATAGCAGTGTTGTGGCTTAAGGGCAGCTGCATATCCCAGCTGAACGGCACAGCGGTGTCTGAGAATGTAGAGGCAATGTGATGTGCTGCGAGCATGGCATTGAGCAACTCGGGTATCGCTGATGCTGGATGTAGCTCTGAACAGGCACCGTGAGGTGGGGTGTGCTTGGAAACGAGCAAGCAAGCACACTTTTGCGCTGCATGTGCATTCACAACGTTCAGAGCACAGACATGCTCACCCAAACATGGACATGGCCCCGCGTTGGGATACGCTCACTATCGGGGTCCAGGGCGAGCATGCTGTGTGGAAAACGAGCTATGTGCGTCCACACCATGCAGAGCTCGCACACCCAGGGTCGCACACCTGTATGTGGTGTAGAGGAGCCCGCCAATGACGCCTGTGTCCAGCAGCAACTGGACGAAGTAGTACAGACCGAAGAAGTAGCCCAGGAACTCGAACCCAATCCTGCAACGGCAGCAGACGTAATCAAACACAGTATGGGTCCAACTTACAGCCGTGCTCGGGTCCTCTGTGTTTGTGTGTGCAGATATGTGGGTGTATATCGTTGCACCGTCCATCTCCTTCAAGTGCGTGTGATGATCAACACACGCTGGAGACACAGCAGCCAACAGTCCTGCTGTGTCCAAGTTCTCTGCCCAAGCTACGAGTGAGCCGTAATGCTTGTAAGCAACTCAAGAGCCCCTGCCGATGCTAGTCAGGATAGTAAAATATATGTTGACGCAAGTGTGCAAATCCGATGGACCATGCACAGAACGCCAGACATGCCTATGCCTACAAACCTGCATCTGCTTCCCCAAAGGACCCTTGTGCTGGGCAGTGTGAACCGTGAGCAGCTGCACACCTTAGTCACTGTACTCTAGCACCTGTTGTCATGTGAACATGCATCCCCCAAGGACCACTGTCTCCAAGGAGTGAACAGCTGCACGTGAGCACCCACCGAAAGGGGAAATTCTCTGCTGAGCCGGCTAGGCCACCCAAATAGAAACCGCCATAGGCAGCCACACCGTCCAACAGTGCCTGCAGCAGCAATCACCATGCATGCATGACGGGATGAGCAACACCATGAAGCCCAACCCTTTCAGCTATATTTCCCACACGCTGACGTGTGACTGTTGTTGTGTTACGCTGTTGTGGCACTGCTGCTGCCACATGCAACCAAAACAAGTTCTGCTGTCATAACGTGTCCATGCCACAGTCGCTGAACAGCCATACTTCCTTCCAATTGAATTGCAGCTTGCACTTGTCAACTGCTGGTGTCCCTTCACTGTGCAGGCTCTAGCCACCACAAACTGTCTCCTAATTCATGTCCGCTCATCTCAGGATGCCCAGCCCTTGCACCTGCAGCCCAATCGCTGGAATGGGCGCCAGGGACTTGGAAATGACCAACCTGCGCAAAACCACCCACGTGCACTCTTCAGTGTCAGGAAGAGCACAGTGTATGCAAATAGCTGTGGGCACAAGTTGTTGCTTGCCCTGCTCGTTCAGGCCAGCTAACACATAGTTTAGATGTAGTCCTTGGCTTGCTATTGTTTACGCTGCTCTTCTCTCACATTCGCACTCACTTCTTGAGCGCTTCTGGATCGTTGACACCCATAGAAGCCCATGTGCGGAGTACCTGTTGTTCGAAACAGCAGCGGCAGCAACTGGTTTATTGCCAGCACAGATGGTCTGTACGTACTACGAACAGACCTCATGATGGCCAAATTGGGTTAGGACGATGCGCATCTGTAGATGCATGCATCTTCACGCGTGCAGGCACACCTCTCTTCAAGAACCATTATGCAGCATGCACAGTGCTGGAAAGCAACGACTGGAAAAGAGGCTGACGGGCATGGCCCTGGCTGCATGCTCACCTCCTTGGCCTTTGAGGCAGTCATGCCAGTCTTCTTGAGCTCCTGTGACATGGCAAGGTAAAGTGAACTCAGGGTTCTGGAAAGTACCAAGGTTTGCTGATGCTAAACGCTGATGATAAGGAACAGGCTTGACGCCCACGTATACATCCTGTGGCGGCATTTTGGCTGAGTGTCGCAGCTGACTGAGACCGCATCTACTTGTCGGGAAATGATCAAACCTTGCTGCACCGAGGCATTATCGCACCTCAACGATTTTGTCAACTTTCTCTCCGTCATCGCTCTTCGGTGGCGTGGGTGGTGGAGGGGTGGCAGAGGCCCCCATTCTCACCGAGACTCGTGCCAATCGGCTGCCCGCACATTGCTGACGCGCTGGCACGCGAGAACCAGCCCAGCTGGACCGTGTAGAATGGAGCATCATTGTTGGCTGGAAATTCAAGAGGAAGAATGCGTCAAAGGTTCCGTGAAAGCGTTAGAGCCGCGTATACTCAAGAATGGTGACTCAATAAGCAAGACAGCGATCAGAGGCCAATCAAAATTGTTCAAAGCAAGTGCTATCAAACAATGGCAACCTATGGTCAACAGATCACACCCGATTTAAAGATGACAGGTGTGGTGACGTCAGACATCTTCCACCTAAGAATGTTCCACCCGAGAACGAACGGTGCGGTCAGCGGTAAACTTGGCAAGTCCGCTAGCGAGATGTTTCAGGCGAGCCACACAATCAGACAAGCACTAGCTAAACACCAACGAGTGGTGCCACAGAGCACCTTGATTCAATGCACTTGCAGAGTTGTAGCTACTAGCATATGTTCAGACGGAAGACTGAGCTCCGAAGGCGCATTGATGTCAAGATTGCGCGTTGACTGGCCGCAGACGGTCATAGTTGCGCCATGCCATTGTCGCACATGCGTGCCAGGCTTTCAAGGCCATTGACACTGGACCGGACGAGCTCAAGAAAGCTCGTCTCCACATGCTCTCGCCGCGCCTTCAAGACCACCATCTGCATGCACACATGCACAAGACAAGCGTTGACCTACGTGGTATGGGATGCTCATTGATTGGTTGGTTCAAGGCCTGCACACACATGGCACGCCAGTGACCTGACCTTTCGGCCAGTGCTAGTTCCAACTGTAAACCACAAGCTGTAAAACTGGGCTGACATACTCTTGCAATAAGCACATCGGCCCGCAATAGAGACTTGCATGCGAGATCTGCATCATACCTTCACTATTGCACACAGAAGCAGCAAGCGCCATTCACCCCAAACTTCTGTTGGATTACACGGTCTTTTCACACTCAGGTGTCACAGAGGGTTTTCTCTCACCATATCATCCATTGTGGTGCGGCTGCAACGTTTTCCAGAATGAAACCAAGCTGGACTGGTTGCACTCCAGCAGACTGTTGCTCACCTTCTCAACGGCCGTGTGTACAGACCGTGTTCCATTGCTCTGTGGGCTTGTCACGGGCGACGGGCCAAGGGGTGCGGTCACATGAGATGGAGTGCTCGAGCCCTGCATGCCATGTGACGCTGCTGAACTGCCCATGTGCTCCGCCATGTGCTCTAGATCATCCAGGTCGTCCTGCAAGTTGTCCAGGCCTGCAGCAACCTCGTAGCCTTGCTGCTGAAAGCTGGCGAGAAGCTGCAGGGATAGCTGCCGTATTTCTGATATGCAACGATGAGCCTGCAGCCACAGGAGTAGCAAGAGAAACGATTTGACAACACCGTGAAGCTGTTGCTCGTGTCTGCACGCCAACTGTGCGGTGGCAAATGGAGTCCTGACGCACAAAGTCAGCATTCGGTCATGTCTCTCCTGTCATGCGCCCCACATTCAGCAGTGCAACGCGCCTGACAAGACCAGGCTCAACCTGCTCTGTCATCAGAAACAAATGCCCCTTGCATGTCTTGTCTGCTCTGCCCTGAACAAGGGCCTGGCTCGTCAACCGGGAAGTTCATACACCAATACACATCAGAGGTGCGCCAACTGGTGGCTGCCTGGCTGGCCTAGCCCCTCCTTGCATGCCTGGCCTACCTGCTCATCATCGGGCGTCAAGGGCCGGTCCAGCGGTCCACCTCCTCCCGCACTGGCGCTCTGCCCTGCACCCGTGCCACTGTCACCTGCATTCAGTAGCACGACACATGTACGCACACAGGTTGGGCAAACAACACTGCAACTGCCACATGTGACATAGAGCCAATCAAGCAAGCAATTGTGCAGATGAGCAGACTGAGACAAAAAAAAAGAAATTTGCCAGTTTTGGGACAATTCCTGTCAATGCCACTGGAACATGTGTTTGTGATGGCTTTATCAACATGGCTGACAAATCGTTTTTTTTTGTGCAGATGGAAGGGCTCGCAGGTCCAGCGCACAGCACTCCGACTGCGCACGTGTGGTTTTGTTGGGCCAACAGACTGAAACATTGTGCAGATGAACGTGCTTCAATCCAATAACCCAAACCACCCGCTCAAGCAAAATCAAACCCCGCCAAGAGCGTAGCCTTGTTCACTGATTACAGAGCAAAATCGTTCCACGCACTTGTAGGGCCAGACGATGGTTCTGTCTTAGCCTGCCTCCGTCTGCCTCTGCCCAGTTGTCTCTGCAGCATGGCTGACTTTTCCTGCTCCGCTGCTAGCTGAGCCTGCAGCCACTCCACTGTTTGCTGGGGGTTGCTGCTATCTGGGGCTGCTGCGGCGGGAAGCGATTCCAAGGTTGTGGGCAGATTTGGGTTGGAGGTAAGAACGCCTGGAAGATCGTCTGGGAGTCTGGTGGCCAGTGAGGCAGCTGCACAGAGTCAACCCACAATCATGACCTGTTTCAGGCTGGGCCTGGGCATCTGGGATGGTTCAACTTGGGCTGGCAACATCGACCGATCCAATGCAGCGTCATGTGGTGATTAACGGCTGTGTGGGCATGCAGGGCTGCCTGTCATCTTGAGTTCTGTCTGGTATCTTGCCCATCAAAATCATTACGCACCTCGTTCTTTGGGTCTTGGCGCAAGCTCCGGCCCTGCAGACAGTCATCAGGCTTCAAATTGGTCATCAAATTGCCTGCAGCTGTGATGCCTGTAATTGTGAGCTGCTCAACCCTTGTAAGGTAAACCTGTCCAACTCTACCTGCTCACCTGTAAAGAGAGGCGCCCTTGCAGGGCGAGGTAGAGGAGGGAAGTCCGTGTAGCAATTCAATCGTGTTGGGTTCATGTTCATTCGTGTCATTTCAACAGCCTGCAGGACGGGGCTGTCAGAGGCTGTGAAAACCTTGCCAAGGTATGAACGAGCCGTCCAAACGCCAGCTGTCCGCTCACCGAGCCCGGAGCCAGAAGCGTGCCAGAAGGGCTGCGTGCAAAGGCACGGTCTACGTTGCCGTAGGACCCGACGAACCTGGCCACTACGCTTTCTTTGCCTCTACCCATATTTCGGAATTTGGGGTTGTTGCTATCAATGGTCTTTGCGAGCAAACAAGCCTGTCCTAGATCAGCACGTCGCCGAAGTGAGGTAGCTGAGACGTTTCTTTCTTGATGTTTTGATTTTGACTCCTTACCTTTTTGCATGATTGAGAGTCGCAATCTGGATCGGCCATCTATTGAACCAGCTTAAGCCAGCCCAAAGTGCCCACTGAGCTTGTTTTTTCGCACGCGGAGCCGTTCTTGCATCGCCGTACAAGCATTTGCCCGGTGCACTGCGAACAGGCTCAAATGACCTCTAAAACTCTTGGAAATGATGGCGGGGTCTTCACTGCTGGCACAAGTACGCAGCTCTGTGTCTGCTGAAGCAAATCTTGCACGGAACCCGCGCCACATGTGCGATACATCACCCACCGGCTATTCCACCATGCCCATGCATTTGCACTGCAGCCAAGCGATCGAGCCTTAACATGTACGATACAGCAACCTCTAACTTTCAAGCCCTGCCGGATGGCCCATACGAGGCAGATGCAGTCACAGGGCAAGCAACAGCTCAGGTACGTGCTTGTGGATTGTGCAGCTCCCATACTCCCTTTTCCCCAAGTGCAATTGAGCTGCTTGCTGTAACTAAGTGTCTGAGTCAAGTTTCAAGCAGCAAGCATCATAATCACAATCAATTCTCGTCATCAGACTGCAGACGTGACATCAGGTAGTGCCAGTCGAGGGACAGTTCAGTTAAGCAGCACACCGGCTATGGCAGCCATTATATATACTTCTGCCGTCCCTGCAGAGACACTTCAACTCTACCAGAGAAATCAAGCTAAAGGACAGACATGGCATCGTGTTACCACCAACATCCTACAGGTGAGAGCAACTGTCGCATCCGGGGCAGGCACAATCACAGCGGTTGAGCAGGCTTTAACACTTGTTATTATGGTAATGCTCACATCAGTAAGCCAGGTCCCGTTCCTTAGGACATCATGTGCGTAGCATTTGGGGCACGAGCACACGCAATATCTGGGTAGGTATGACATAGGTCAGGGGCGCGGTCCAGGAGGTGCCAGGTTTCGGGGCGGCGTGGCTGTGTGGCACTTGTAGGGCATAAACTAACAGCTGTTCCCCAACATCCGCTGCAACCGGGCTGCCGTAGTGTTCCTTGTTGCCTTTGGTTGCGGATGGCCCTGAGCAGGAATTTCAACTTTAGCAGAATCCAACAGGCAGGTGTGCACCGGCTCAGCAACTCGTTGTCACGTTAATGTTATCACTGGACAGCCACGTACCTCCGTAAGGACAGCTTCGTACTACCTTTGTGCTCCGCAGGGACCACTATCCCGCCAAGGGTCCCTTGCCTCAGGAGGACCTTCCCCATGACATGGCGGGACCGGGGCCGGGGGCACCTTTCACTGCACGCACAGAGTATGATGATCAGGTATGGCTGCGAATCAACATAGCCCAGGGCTGCAGTCGATACTTGACAGGTGACCTTTGGATATGTTGACCTCTGTTGGATTCTGGATATGTTGAGCCCTGGATACGACTGACGCCTGACTTGATTTTCGGGATCATCCAGCACCGCCACTGCTTCAGCTGATGCTCTCCTGGCGCTTGAATATGTGGGAAAAAGATTACAGGCTCTTGGGCTGCCATCTCACGCTGTTCTTTTCCTGCATGGCGCCACCATACCTCTGCACTGCCTCACTGCCCCATGCAGTATTTTGACAAGCCCCGCATGCCCCGGCCCGTGGAGCCACTGCAGTACACGCACCGGCCGCCGCCCTGGCTACTGGTGAGTCTGCATGGCCCAGACACTTGCAATGATCATGGGCTGGTGATAGGATGCCATGTGTGAGTTGGCATGGCCCACATAATGGCAAAGCATGGCCCGGACGATGAGCTAGTTATTGGACATCATGCGTGCTTAACGGGAACCAACAGGTCGGCCGGAAGGGTGTGGCTGTGTAGCTCCGAGGGCCATGTCTCAAGAGCCCAGCACCAGCTGTTGTCCGATCAAACAACCGCTGCAATTCCGCTGCCAGAGTCCTGCAGGGCTATCATAACAACAACACAGTGTGCGGCCAACCGAGCTGCAACCTGGCTGGCGAGGCCCTTAAAAAGGTCTATCTTGACTTGAGTACAGTTCGTTGCCCATCAAGAAATTTGTTCCTGATTCCTTTGTTGCAGAACGAGACCACCAACCAGGCGACCTACAAGCCGTTCGACCTGCCCGGCGGTGCCGCCGGCAGCGGTCGCCTGGAGCCGCGCGCAGCCAGCCAGGCCCCGCGGCAGGTGCCCAGCACATGGGACACGACATACCGGGCACAGTTCACACCCAAGGACGCGCCGGACAAGCTACCAGTTGGTAGGTGAACCTGCGCAATGCAGGGGCTGGGAGGCTGAGTATGTCACGTGGGTGACTCGGAAAGGGCATGCGTCTTGGTCACCTCGGGGCAGCCTCTACATGTGGCTGGTGGAGTGCAGGTACGAGGCAGAGCCACAAGAACGAAAGGACATCTCAATAAGCGGCACTTTGTTAGCAACGTGGCTGATTGTGTTGTGCACCGGTGTTGTGGACATTTTACCATTTGTTCGGCTGAGTCAGTTTGTGCGTGTCATACTAACCATGGCCGTTGAGCTTTGTTTAGTCAGGTCATGTGCTCCATGTGGGTGTAAGTTCAAACGCTAACCACACTGTGACGTGCCTTGCACGGCATCCGCTGTCACCAGCCGCTGGCAATGTCTCACAATCTGATGACTCACCATGGCCACTGACTGCTGACGCACTGCACTGGACATGTGTGTCGCTGCAGGCGAGGCCGAGCCGCGCGCCTACCCCCCCTGGATGGTGGGCGGGACAACGTACCAGGACCACTATGTACCCAAGGTGCGACACCTGAAAAGGTTACAGTTTGTATCTGTTTGAATTACCACACACTGCGGTTACCATGACTCTTGTATTGTCGTTTCCGCTGCTGCTGTGCATTTATTGCTCCGTTGGTCTGTGCGGTGCTGTGCGTTGATTCCCACACCTTGCCATTCATGCATGGTCTGTGCGTTGCTGCGCGCCCACACCCTGCTGCGTGTTATTGCACACACGGCCACATCCTGGCTCAAGACACACACCTCACCTGCTCCCACGTCCACACCCCTTTGCCTCTCAGGAGTTGGGTCTGCGGCCTGTGTCTATGGACGTGGACCTTCAGCCCTACCCCTTCTCAGGCACCACGGAGTTCCAGGACCAGTACGTGCCCAAGGAGGGGTACCCCGTCATGCCGCCGCTCACAGGTTGGGACCATGAACATGACGTGCGACTGAAGACATGCAGAACAGTGCCTCGCCGGCAGTTTCTATTGGATTTGCTGCAGGTTTCCAAGGCTACCCTATTTGTTGCAGGTTTCGAAGGCTACCCTAGCCTTACCCTATCTTTGCTTCACCACTGTATGCACCTGTTGGCCAGCGGGATGAGTTACTTGCAGTCAAGTTGAACGTGGTGATGGGTTATGCGGTTGCTAAACCAGTACTGAAGTTTGTAGACATGTTCCCTTGTCTGCACGCAGGTTTTGTGTCTCGTGCGGGTCTGCAGCTGCCCCTGCCCCGGCGCTCCCTGGGCGTAGAGTTCTGGCACCAGGGGCGGACAGACCAGTACTACGTGCTCATCCCTCGCACGGCTGAGGTGCCCTGCCGGGCCAGGCAGGTCTTCACCACACTGCACGACAACCAGGAACAGGCGTGCATCCTCATTCTATACGGTGAGGCGCTGGTTGGGTGCAGACAACATAGGCTCTGATGAAACCGGTAGCGACCTTGCTGTAGAAGAACAAGCGCATACTAGTTCGGCTGGCTTGCATGCATACACCCGTCGTATCAGAGCGGACATTCACAATTGCCTGCTCAGCAAAGTCATTGCCTGGGGATCTTCGCCACATGAATCTGCATGCACAAATGATGACCAGGGCCATCTCACAGCGCTTGTTGGATAGGACGCAGCACAGTCTGAGCCATTTCGCCACATTTGCAGGAGAACGCACCGGTGCTTCTGCCTGTATGGTGTGTGAACAGCAGGATTGTGCATGACAAACAGTTGTGCCGGTCCCCCCAGGTGATGACCCGGTGGCCAGCAACAACCTGCTGCTAGGCCAGTTCGACATCGTCAACATCCCCCCAGCGCCTAAGGACATCCCTCGCATCGAGGTAAGGGGCGCCTGTCAGCCATCCTCATGCCGCGGTCTGTAGGTATCCATGGCGCTGCAACGGGGTTCCAGCGGTTTTGCCCTGTTTTACATGGGCCTGCTAGGTATGTACCAAGTCCACCTCCCACTTGCTTCAAAGCTTGGCCTGGGCCTTACAATCAGAAGCTGTGTATGTGGTGTGTGTCACAGTCCCTGCATTTTGGGATGGATTACCACCAGCGCTCCACACCAGAGCCTGTTATCAGCGACCCACACCAGTCAACACTGAGAGCAACCTGACTGTGACAGCACTGGTGCTCGTGCCAATGCCCTTCTTCCTGTTGTTGAACGCGCATACACAGCGCACGCGCCCTCCCATGTGTGTTATCATACGCACACATGCACCCCTCATGTTTGCACTTCCACAGACCAGGCTGATCACTGATGCCTGTGTGTTATTAAACCAGGTGTATCCTCCTATCCCGTGTGCACAGGTGACCTACTATTTGGACAAAGCAGGCTATCTGACAGCTGAAGCACGGGATTTGGACACCGACAGGCACAAGCTGTGGCAGCAACGCGGAGATATCATCATGCTGAAGCAGTAACAAACACGGCTTGTTGAATGGCTTTGAAGTTGAGAGTTGTAGGTGAATCCCTTATGTAACAGTTGGTGATCCTGGTGTCTGTCAACAACATGTGTTCAATTCGATGTTCAATTCGATGTGTCTTTTTTTATCAACGCCCGTTGCCAGCATCGCCAGCCGTACCGCAGCCACAGTCATCATGCAGGCATGCAAGGTCTGCAAGGTAGACTGTGCAGTGTGCGTGTAAATATCAGAGTCCGGTCATGCTGGTGCATGCAAAAGAGTGTGAGGTGTGTGTCATCCTGGTGCTCGTTCCTGCTCAGCTGGCATGTTCCCAGTCCCAGCATGTTCAGCGCATGTGATAGCAAATCCAGCAGAGTCAAAAAGAGTGTTCATTGTTGGCGGGGTAGAGGACTGAGCAAACCTGGTGATGTGCTGTGCTGTGCTGTTCTGCACACAGCAGCAGTGCAAGCTGCTCAAATTTGTTCACAACACAAAAACCACGCAAAGCTTTATGTTCCGCATGATGTCATCCTGTTACAGACTGCACCACAGAAAAAAGAAGAATTTGTCCCAGAACTGGCAAACTCCTTTTTTTGCCTGTCACGGACTGACATACAACACTTTGTGCCAGCGCATTCCATAACAGAACCCAGTTGTTGCACAGCACAAAATGTCGTAGGGTAAAGAACTGAGCGATTGTGGCTTGGCAGTAAAAGGAGAGATTCCGTTTCCATCCGGCAAGGGGTTTGGAGTCAAAGTGAAGCAAGGCACGCGCTAGACATCTGCAACCATCCATTGGTAACCAGGAAAGCATAGACCTGGCTAGCTTTCCTGTGACCTCTGACTCTAGAATAACCCGTGGTTCCGCACCCACCGCTAAACGTACCAGTGTAACACGAGAACCTGCTCTTCCCGATCTGCTTGACGACCACTCCAGGTACGGCAAGCTGAACGACTGCTTCAGGCAGGGCTTTCCAAGGGCGGCGAAGGCTGCATCTGGGGTCGGCGAGTCATCCACAGACAGCCAGGGTTTATCACACCCTGACAAGCGTCCTTCGCAAACACTCAGCAGTCAAGCCGCCGGCATCACAAGACATTTTCCCGCTGCCAACGGCGAATCAACGCTCCAGGGTCACGCAGTTCATGCAACGTTCTGTCCCACAGGCACTTGGACACCATGCATGTCCTGTCCAAGACGCAGTTTTATGCAACTTTTTGCCCCACAGGCGCTCAGACACCATGGTACTATCGAAAACCTGCTGCTGCTGCAATCAGACCAACTGCAAGGCGCAAGTGTCCATGGACGCCATGCTACGGGGTCTGACCAAGACATGGGAGGCCAAGGTCGAGACGGCCACAGGCAAACAGTTGGCAGACTACGATGAATTGGTGAAGCGCCTAGAGGACATTGAAGCAAAAGGTGCGCCACGCCAGGCTGCTATGGACCCGGCAAGGACTTGCATACACGCAAATTGTTTTGCTGAGATGGTAGTCAAGCTGGGTATCAGCCAGGCCAGGCCAGGTCCATGGCTTCCAACGTACGTGTGTCTCACACGCATCAGCACCCTGGTAGCTAATTTGTCGCCTGGCAGCTATTTTCTTGCCCTGTTGCTCCATGCTTTCCAATAGCGATAGTTCCTAGGTTAGTCTAGTAGCCCTATCCCAGGTCAGTTTACTGCACTTGGCCTCCATGCCATCATTGCACTGACCCTGAACAAGTGATGTACATGCAGGGCGCCGCCCGGGCGATGATGGGGAGCTGTCCGTGTGCAAGTCGTGCTTCAACTACAAGCGCAAGAACCACAGGTGGCGGGTGCCCAACAAGCGGCGCCCCGCGCACAAAGTGAGTCACTTCAGCGGCGGAAGGCCACAGCCTAGTCAACGGGACGTGACAGGCTAGCTGGCCGACCACACAAGTAATGGACAACACGACGGGTGGAAAGCATGCCGGGCCACAACATGTGCAGTTGTTTCACGCCTGAGGATGATATGGCTGGATCTCACATGCACTGGAAGAAATCCAACCTCTTCCTAACCGGGTTTGAGCGATGCCAAACCAACACGGTCAGGATCAGGTTTTTGTCACGTTTTGCTCCACAGCCATTCATGTATCCATCTCAGCTGTCCTCCGCATACAGCACAGAAGGTCAAAGCCTCTGCACAACGGGATTGTGTTCAACAGATGGCGGGATGATGAAGCACATAGCTCTATGAAATGATAGCAGGGGTTAGTCAACTGGTTGAAATCAGTTAGTCCTGTACCTTGGCCTGCCTTCCCGCAGTTGCGCGCGCACCCCCCCAAGACGTGCTGCTGTTGCAAGCGCGTTTCCTGCACCCAGCACGTGTCGGTGGGCACCCTGCTGACCTACATGGCACAGACGTGGAGGGCCAAGGCACCCAACGCCACCGAGCAGCAGAGGACAGACTACGCCTCGCTCAGGGAGCGACTGGAGAGCCTGCAGAATCAGGGTAAGGCCACGTTGGTGCATGTGCCAGAGTGCTCTGTCTGTTATGGTATGCTGCACCGCATTGCTGTCACGATGTGCCACTCTTCAATCCGTATCAAGTCGCTACTGCAGGATCAAGTCAGGTTGTGCGCTGTGTGAGACCATGGCATCTCCGGCAACCCATGTTGGATATTGGCGGTTATCCCGTTTTCACCAAGTTTTCCACTACTGTCTCGGTGTGTCATAATCCCCTTCACATGTATGTTAGACGGGTTGGAGTCCCTCCTGCGCGTGATGCAAGCTCTATGCATTGCGCCAGGCTTGTGCGTCACTCTGCTCTGTGCAATGCTATCTGCTCTGCACCAGTGCTACGTGCCTATCTGCCTATGGCTGCATCAGATTACATTTGGTGCCGAGTGGTACGCCCCGCATCTGTCCAACTGGCAGTGCAGCTGTCGCATTCCCGTTAGTGCCACACAACTCAAAGCTCCACTGGATCAAAACAATGCATGCCTCCTCTCCGTCTTGCCGGTGCCTCCCTTGACGTGTCCTTGGTTAGCCTCTGGTCTTCAGCTGATCCAGATGCGTTGATGCGACGACAAGCGTTGCCGCATAAACTGTACAGACGACACCTTGCACTGTATCTACCACGCGGCCTCACATGCCATTACCTGTCACGCCATGTCGCAGATCTTCTGAACCCCGAGGAGTGCATCTACCACTGGCAGGACCTGCCCGTGTGCATGAGCTGCTACAACTTCATGCGCTATCACCACAAGTGGGGCCTGGCCAGCACGAGACTCAAGGCAGCATCGGTAGGGGTGCTGCAGGCATGCATGGGCGCGAACAGGCAGCAGCAAACCCTACAGCCTGTCAGTCCACATACGATTGCATCGTCATGGGAGCGAGCAGCACTCAAGTCATGGTAACCCTGAAGTCATGTTGCCCCTGATGAGGCACTGCCAGGTGTGTGCTAGTCACCATGTTACCATGAGCAAAGCACAGCTCGTTTTCACCAGCTATGCCAAGGTTGCCAGTCAGGCACTGTTCAAGCCCAGCGGCTGTTCTCAGGCTAACTAACAGTTGTGGCTGCCCGTGCGCAGGCGTTTGCGTACGTTACGCCGCCAGACGATGGATACAGGTGTGTGCTAGTCAGGTGGTAGTCTGGTGCTGGATTGGCGGGAAGGTTTGGCATTTGGCAAGCTAGGCAGGCAATAGTAAGGCGGTGAGGGTTATGCCTTGGGCTAGCCCAGGGCGGGTGCATGGTGCTCAGGATTTGCTGGAGGGCAAGCCGAGTAAAGAAGGCACATGTGCATGAACTCGTGTGTGTTTCCAGCAGATGTTGCTTGAGCGTTGCGTGTGTTGATGCTGTTGCTTGGGGCAGGAAAATGCACTCACTCTGTGTGTGTGTTGCTCGACATGTGGCCCCCTTCAAGTCAGATTACTGACTTTACAAAGCAGACATACATGGCCCTCTGTCGCAAGCTCTTGCGCAGAGCCAGCCTATGCCAAGCACGAGCATTTCATGCTGAACTCAGAACCAAGCATCACGATTCTCCACTGTGTGTTTGTGTGTGTGTGTGTGTGTGTGTGTGTGTGTGTGTGTGTGTGTGTGTGTGTG
>QAXH01005431.1:0-17846 GCA_004335635.1 Chloromonas sp. AAM2
GCTGAGAGCTGCAGGCACGCAAGCAAAGGCAGAGACAGCCATGTTTTTAATACAATTTTGTGTACAGCATCAGTCTAGCAAGACTGGACGAATCTGCAATGAGGAGACCTGCCTTTGTTGTCCGCAAACCTAAGCAATCTATCTAGCATCGGTCCATCTTGATCATTAACATCGGTTCATTCAGTTATCATCGCGATTGAATAAATTACTTCAGCTGGCTTGCACCTAGCATCAGTCCGGCAGCAATGGATCTGCAATGACGGGATTTGCACTTGCTGTAAGGGCAACACTAGCCTGAGCTGCCTGCCGCCTACGTGCGTAGCAGAGCCCCACGCCACCAGGGCCCCATGGGTGGAGGCGGGGGATGGACTTGCACCAACAGTCACTCAGCAGCTGCGTCAAACCAGTTTGAAACAGGCAAGGATCTGCATCCCTTAAAGAAAACCGACAAGTCACCTTGAAACCGAAGCAAAGACCGCCACCATAATACAAGGAATTGTACCCCTTGCCCAACCAAGCAGCGACAAGACTGAAGGCTGTACCTTGAACAGGAACCACCGCCGCCATACAAACGGTCCCTGCCGCACCTGGGCGCTGGACATATGCGGCAGGTAGGTGGCCAGCCCGGGAGCCAGCTGGGGCAGCTTTTGGGCCAGCAGGTCCGGACACAGCTTCCCAGCAGCCCACACAGCGTTGCTAAGGCCTGCAGAAGCAAACAACACGGTAATCATCAGCCATTCGAACCTTGGTAGTTAGTATACCAGACACTAAGCAGCCTTGGGATGAAGGTCACAAGGGTCAAGCCGGCAATTCATGCACACACATATTTGCTGATTTCCAACCCAGTGAGGAAACTGCTTTCACGGCCACTGCCTGAAAGAACTGTAACAAGCAAGGTGCTGGCACCCTGTGCTTTGCAAATGGGTTGATGTGGGCGGCTGCCCTGCATTTACACTGTTTGGTCTGCAGCACCGCATCTGAGGCATTGACGGAAGAGCAGGACACCGCTGTAAAAAGCCGTGTTTTATAGATTACTATTATGATGATGCAGGGCCAGTTTACCATTACCCTTGCGCGCACCTGCTGCCGTGATGTGCGTTGTCCCGGCCGCTTCACGAGCACCGCCACCCGCCCCTCTTGCTTGCCTCCTCCCACCACCGCCCTCGCCACCGTGCATGTCAACCGCCTGCCCCAGCCGCCAGCCTTGCACACCCTGCACGACCCCATCAAGCAACCGGGCCAGCGTGGGTGACCCGAGGTCCAGGCGGGCGTGGGCTGCGGCCCAGAGGGTTGTGGCGGCGGGGCCGGGCCGGCAGGGCCGCAGGCAGTCGGGATAGGCGGCTAGGACCTGAAGCACCAGTTGTTGTGCCTCGTGGTGATGCACCCTGTGATTTTGGTTTATAGCAGCAGCATCAGCAGCACCAGCAGCAGCACTAACACCGGCACCAGCACCGGCAGAAGCACCAGCAGTACCAGTAGGTGAGTTGGTTGAGCGAAGGGATGGATTTGAAGATTTACCAGGCTCCCTTGGCGCAGCGACAGGCGTGGCTGGTGCGGTACTGGCTGCCAGCAGCTGCTTGAGTTTGACCAGCAGTGCGCTGAGGTGGATGTCTGTGAAGCGTGACGGCGGCGCTGTGTGTGTGGTGTAGCGTGTGGGCAGGGAGTGGATGTGCAGGATGTCCCGCAGAGATCTGAGGCGCGTGCTGCGGGTGATGCGGTGCGTCAGCTCACGGTCCGCCTCTTCTGAACTCAGGATGCGTGGGCGCCTGGAATCGGGTGTGCTGCTGTGGCTTGTGTTCTGCTCACCACCAACGTCATACGCCTGCCTGCTGGAGCTGCCGCTGTTGTTGTTGGCACTGTTGCGGCTGCGGCCACTGCTGACATGGTTGGTGCTGACGCTGGCATGCTGCACCCTGCTGCTTGAGGTGATGGCATGCTGCCAACTGCTGCTGCTGCTACTGTTGCCGCTGGTGCCACTTCTCTCACCGCCAGTCGCTTGCAACCCATCACTGCTGCTAGTTTCTAAGGGCTGCTGATGCCGGCGTGTGGGAGAGCGAGGCCACAGCTCCAAATGCTGGGTATCATTCTGTTGATCCTGATTGGCATGCAGGGGTTCATGTGGCTGCCTTGAAACATACCGTCCAGCTGATGCCAAGACTTCGCTGGGGCCTGAGGAGGCAGCTGCAGCGGCCTCGCCTGGGCTGACAGCTGTTGCCTGGGCCTGTAGACTGCCAGAATAACGCTCCGCACGTGCCTGGCTAACGTGCAATTGTGGGGCGGGCTGCTGTTGTGGGCTGTAATAGGTGGTATGGTGGCACCGACTGGCTGCAAGCTGGCCGTGTAGTTGCTGGTTGCATTCAGGGGAGGATTGCAGGAAGGGTGATGAGCGCCATTGCTTCATGCTGCCATGGGAGTCAGGAGGAAAGACTTTTATATGGATTGTGTACCAGGTGTGGGCCGACTTTGTTCAAAGCTCATTCACCACAACCATCATTGACACACTGCTGGTGGGCAGGCAGCCAAAGAAAAGCCGCCAGGCAACTGAAAAGCCACCACGTGCAGCATGACTGGACAACCGCTCTTTTTCAAACCGGCTTTGCTTTTGGGAGGTTGGGCACCACTGCGCCGTTTACTTTTGCAAGCGAGGATTCGCGAGGTCTTCAGCCAGCCCTTTGCATCCTCCTTACCAGGTGTGTATGTGTGGGCAATCCACTTACAGGCGTGCAGCCGTGCTCGACAATCTGCTTTTCGAGGGTAGTGCTGCTCATCGCTCGAACGCAAACTCAACAGCACGCACTATTGAAACAAGCATGAAGATGAAAAATTGCGGCTGAGCAATCGCGCATTCTACGGCGCTGGCCTTAGGGCAACCTTGCTAGCGCATTCGCTCCAGCCTATCCGGCAGCTGCCTTGCCTACCTCATCAGCAGTCTCACGATTCTGTCTGAGCATTAGCGGAGCGTCGCACAGCACGATCTGTGTAAATGGTCTGCACCTCCTCCACACACACAGCCTTGACAGACCCAACTGCAACGCTACATCAAGTACATTGTAATGCATGCGATATGGCCATGCGAACGCCCAGCTGTCGCTTCGGTACGGCGGTGAGCCCCACCTCGTGTCTCACGTCGTGCTTGCAGATTGTAGAAATGGCAACCGAGAGCAAGCCCCCTGCGGCATGGCTGGCTGTCAAGCCTTACGTGAACGGAGGTGCGCAGTGCGGCAGTCATCCACAGCTCGACAGTCGCACGCGTGGTCCGTGCTTGCATGCTCGTGCTCAGTGCCCCCCTCTTGAGTTGGCTTATCAAAAATTGCCCCATGCAGGCTTGTCTGGCATGGGTGCCACTTGCATCATTCAGCCCATTGACATGGTCAAGGTTCGCCTGCAGCTGGGCGCGACTGGTGGGCCGGTGAGAGCATCCTTTCTCTTTCTTTTATGACAAGGCTGTGCTTCTCCTTTGCTTGCCGTCCCGTCAACATCACTACAGAGGGATCCGCTTGTGATGCACCATGCTGATCCATTAGCGCTACTTGAGAAGGCTTTGCCCTGAAGTGCATTCACTGGACATTCAACCGCCAACTGTCGTTCCCTGGCACTCTGCTCACAACAGCTGTCACCCTGCCTCGATGTACGCAGGTCGCCGTGGCCAGCCAAATCATCAAGAAAGACGGCTTTGGTGCCCTGTACAAGGGTCTGAGCGCCGGTCTGCTGCGCCAGGCCACCTACACCACAGCACGCATGGGGCTGTTCAACCAGTTCTCAACCACCCTCAAGGAGTACAACCAGGGCAAGGTGAGAGCCAGTGATAGCAGCCTGGGCTGGATGGGTCAGCCAATGGGTCAGGCCAATGGGTCTGTAGCAGCTGGATCTCCACCCTGTCACCCTCCCAGGTCACAGGGAGAATTCATGCCTCCCTTGGGCCTGCATTGGGCAGGGCAGTTTGAACGTACATGTTTATTGAGTCACCACAGCTGGCGTACTGAATCGCCACAGGCAACGGTAGTGCTTATGCCTGACGCCAACCTGCATGTAGTTGTCTGGCCGCATGGCACAAGTGGGAAACCAGGCCATTGAACCATACAATGAATGACTGTGGCTGACGTCATGCCAAAAAACACCAGACGCTCTGTTTGTGTCCATCTACTGTGTACAATATGTACACCTTTATGAACCTTTAGCATAAGCTATGGCTCTCATTGCCCTGCCACTGAAATCAACCCTGCGCTCAATGTGCACGCAGGCCATCCCGCTGTACCAGAAGGCGCTGGCCGGTCTTGCTGCCGGTGGTATGGGTGCTCTCGTGGGCACGCCCGCCGATCTTACGCTGATCCGCATGCAGGCAGACAACACCCTGCCAGTGGAGCAGCGCCGCAACTACAAGGTGCGATCAAGCGCAACACAGTTGAGGTAGATGTTTGCACGCAGGCCACATCTGTTACTGTTATTAGCAACAGCGCATGAAAACCTATGGGTGTGCAAGCAACCAGGGAGGCATGCCATTTAGATACCAGCTGCTTACTGTGAGGCGGTGTTGGCTTTTTTGTTTGCAGGGAGTGGGCGATGCCTTTGTGCGCATCGTGAAGGAGGACGGCTTCAGCGGCCTGTTCCGCGGCGCCACCCCAACTATCTACCGTGCCATGGCCCTCAACATGGGCATGTTGGCGTCCAACGACCAGGTAGGGGTACCGCAGCCTGGTGAGGTGTAGGTAGGATCCGGCGTGTCTTGATGACTGTGGGATGCGAGCGAGTAGACGTGCAGTTGGCGTCTAACGACCAGATAGGCCTCCAGACTCAGCCAGGATAGTGCTGCAGGGATGGCTTCGGAGCTTGAACACAGCTGTGGGCTTTTCCTGTCAATAGCCAAGGCGATAGGAATGCGTGTGATAGGCGTCTTGCCTGCAGCTGCTCATGCGTGGCTTGGCACCCTACACACAGTCAGGCACTGCCCTTCCTTGCTTTAGCCTCCGATCAGTCACAAGCCGGCCATAATTGTTCTTTTCGTCTTGTTCACCCATGACTGTCCTTTCCTCACCTCGCAGGCCAAGGAGGCAATCGTGGCTCTGGGCTTCCAGGCCGGCACCCCTGTCCCCGTTGTTGGTGGTGCCTTCATCGCCGGCTTCTTCGCGTCTGTCTGCTCTCTCCCCTTTGACTACGTCAAGACGCAGATGCAGAAGATGAAGCCCGATGCGGAAGGCAAGATGCCGTACGCATCCTCGGGTGACTGCGCACTCAAGACGCTCAAGGAGGGTGGGCCACTTAAGTTCTACTCTGGCTTCTCAACATACATTGTTCGGTGAGTGTTGATGGTATGGGCTGGCATGTTGTATCACGGTACCCAACCCACACCAGGCAGTGTTTGTTTCAAAATGCAGTCGTTGCAACTTATTGAAACCAGTCTGCGACATTGTTTGACCAAAGCATTAGAGTGGGCGTTGTGCGCACTCGTGTTGAATTCATGGGCCACTTTTTATTGGTATATGTTGTATTGAGGGCACTGTTCCTAGCACGTTGGTTCTGGTTAACCTGTCAGCAATTGCTTTTCCATCATTGGTTGGTTGTGGTTGTGCTGCCAGCGAGTTCTCTATCAGATTGTTATGGACAGTTAGTCGGAGAGTTCAGGAGCAATGGCTGCTCAGTCAGTCAATGCTGAAATCTGCTCTCATCTGCTGTGCGTCACCTTGTCCTGACTTGGTCATGTATCTGACAGGCTCCAGGCGACTTGGTGTGGTTATGATATCCATCAACATGTCTTGCTGCCTTGCGCTTGTGCCCTGCAGTATCGCACCCCACGTCGTGTTCACACTTGTGTTCCTGGAGCTCTTGCCCAAGCTGGAGAAGAACATTGGCCTCTAATCTGTTCCCACACTCAACAACCATGGCTTGACCACTTCCCTCTGGCTGCACAACAGCCAAAGGGGCTGGCGCAATTGCGTTCCATAATTACTTGCTTGCCTTGAATTCGGCGTAATCTTTCACAAGTCTTTTTCGTGAGCATTGTAGTGAACACCGAAGCGTGCGGCACCGCTTGCCTCAGGCGTCTTCTTGAAAGCCGCCGCATGCTAGTGTGCGACAGACAATGCTATCCGGACACATCACTTCTGGCATTATGCCTAACACAATTTACCACCAGCTTTGCAGTGTCTACCTTGGACATCGAGTGCTGGTGCCTGAGCAGAGTCTGTCCGGGGACAGCTGACTTGACTGGCTCACAGTTCATCTAAGCCAGACATCTAAGACGAAGAGAAATCTGGAGTGTGTGCCTTGCATGGCTGTAATGCATGCATGCCGGAGACGCGCATTTGCAGTTACTGCTAGCACATTACATGGAACGGTGTGTGTAATTTTGGAGCCAGGCACACGCCGCTTGCCTGAGGATGCAAGCATGGCACGAGATGAATGAAAGGCGTAGGCTGTTGACAGATACAGGTCGGGCCCAGTGCTGCTGATGACCACAGTCCTCAACGGGTTAACGCAGCTGGCTGACACTTTCACTGATGTTTTGGCAACGTGCAACTCACCCATAGTTGTGTTCAAAACGCTAAAGGCCCTGACATTGACATACCCTATTTCCGACCATCCTAAGGGTTCAACTGCAAGAGGAATTGCACCCCACGGTGGGTCTGTTAACCACCAATATTGGCATGTTGATGTCGTACTGCGTGGTATCCATTATAGTGATACTCAATGGTTATGACCGCCCAAGCGTCAGCCCGTGTAAGTCACACCGACTGGATGTAAACACAGGAAACCAACAGGTGCTTGTGGCGCACGACCTCCCGAGCACAGTTCTGAATCATTTCCAATCATGACTGTGTCCATGCACACTGGACAGTTGAATGTGAACTCGCGACGTGCCTGGTGCATTGTTGAGAAAGGCTGCCCAGAGCCTTGCGTGCCATGGCATGCTCCAGTCCAGGCCCACCACGTCCGATGTTGTGTTGACCATGTGCTCAAGCTTACCGGAACCTGAGCGAGTGTGGGCCGGCCCCTGTCGAGCAGCCCTCATCAGCAGCATCAGTGTTCCTATGATAACCACGTTCTTCACTCCTTACTGTCCTTGTGGGTCACATGGTCCATGTTCAGTGCTACGAAGCCGTTGGCAAACATGAGTGCGCCCAGAACTGCGGTGAGCCAGAGGGCACCAGGCATAACTTCAGTAGATCACCTTTGATTTCAGAACCTCCAGCCGGCTGTCCAGCGCCAACGCCCAACAGTTGCTGCGCGATCCATGAAATAATATCCAGGCTTCTGCATGGAAGCGGCAGGCCGGGCGCCTGCCACAGCGCTCTGTTGGCCGAGATCTGTTGTATCTGTTGTCGCCAGCCCAGCTGGTAGGGTTCTGGCGCGTAAGATGACCAACAGTCCTTTGCAACTGCGTACGTTTGATCATTACTTGCTCAGCGTAGGGCAGGGCGGTACACATCCCGCCTCGTGTCATGTGACGGCTTCCCTGATCTAGAAATGCCTTGGACATCTGTTGACACGGTTGACGGAGCGAAATCACGATTGCATCTGGCGTATGTGTAGTTGGAGCTGCAGGCCTGGGCAGTACACATCGCGTTGTAGCAGGATGTTGTAGGGACATACATTGAATACGAGGCCATACATTGCCGGACGTACCCCCGCTCACGTGATATTGTTTTTCAAATCTGCAGTGTCTGGCCTTGCCCATACATCAGAGACAAGCTCCTCTTGCTTCGTACGCAGTGACGCCTTGCCTGCCATTTTGTGGAAGCGGCGGCAGCCATGTTGGACTTGCTGGTGATTGGTGCTGGGCCTCACGCGCTGACGCTGCTTTGCAGGCTTCTGGAACAGGTAGGCGAGCACACTAGAGTATGAGCTGCATCGCAATGCAGCGGTGCCTGTGCCGTGCATACGCTCCAGCGCCAGCCTCAACCAAAGCAGGCAACCTCGAACATGTGCGACCTACGGCAAAGCTGGTTTACTAATCTCTTAGGATGCTGATGCTGCATTTACAGCGTTTGATTTGGTGTGCCGCAGGACCCAGACAGGAGTATTGACTCTCGTTATCGAGAAGTGCGCCCAAAGGCCTCACTTGAATCAGAGTGGGCTCGAAAAGCGCGAGACCCCGCCCTGCGCAAGGAGACAGCAGAATGGCTCCGCACACATGTCCAGGTTGTTGACGACAGGGGCCAGTGGCTGAGCAGGTGCGATAACAGACCGTTCTAAGCTGAGCTCGTAAGTGGCAGAGTGACATTGCTGTTACGATCCACTGAGATTCAGCCCGTCTGGTAACAAGTCCTGTATGCATCCAAAAGTTGGGCCGGCGCATGGCACACTTTGATTAAGAGCTCTCAAGGTCCTGTGCCGGAGGGCTGGAAACCGAGAAAGGACTCATGCGCAAAGTAGTCAGCCCTTTCAGTAGTCACCTGTAGGCTCTTAAACACTGCTTCACGACGTGAGGTCCAGTTCAACAATACCACGCCTTCACCTGCTCCGAGACACGCTCTGCAGGTGGCGCGAGCAGTTCACTGGGTTGCACATCCCCCACCTGCGCTCCTCCCTCTCCGTCCACCCAGACCCCACATCAAGCTATGCCTTGGAGGCATATGCAGAGCAGACACGGCGGGCGCATGATGTGGTAGAAATGAAGGTCATGCAGAGGTGAGCTAGCATGGCATCAGTTATTTAGTTTTTATTCTTATTCACGATCATCATGTACACAACGTCATCAGAATCAGCCAAACAAGTTAGGGCCAAAGTAGCTGATTATATAGCAGGGCGTTCATGGCTAGTGCAGAAGGTGATGCACATCATGCAAAAGTTAGAAGACATCTGCGTTCAATCACCTTGAAAGAAAATCTCTAGGTTTATCAAAGCACACAAGCCAAACAACATGGCCTCCCGATCCATGCAGCTGGAAAGCATCACTGGAAGGCATCACTGCGCCAGTGCTCGAGTATCTCCAGGGTGTCGCCCAGGCTCGTGCGTGCTTGTAACGTATCCAACATAAATGAATGTTATCGGCATTTGGCCCGCATGAAGCAGTTCACGTGCCCTTTTTTATCGGCTGCAGCATCTGAGAAGAGCAGCAGCTGCCCAAGACACGTCAAGATTCCCTTGCAAACATCCATCATTGCCTGTGGTTTTCTATCAGCTCTTGATACCCATGTGCTTCGCCGTGTGTTGCCATGTAGGTCTGTGGACTTCGCTGGGCCCTTCAGCCTGCCGGGTCGTGAGCTGTTCGAGGCCTTCAGTGAGGACCTGGTCAAGAGGTACTGCCTGGATGACGTTGTGCGCCGTGGCAAGGTGAATATGCACATAACATAACGTCTTACCTTCAACATACGTCAGGGGTCCCATCATCAGTTATCCCAAGGGAGCCTCACAAGCAACAAGCGCAAACTCTAGCATGACTAGAAGAGACACTGCACACTGTCAATGATAGTATCAGTGATAGTAGGCAGCTGTTGGTGACAGAATGAACAATGACTGACTAAAATAGGCCATGCATGTGACCTGATAGCAGGTGGCACTTGCTGACAGGTACACATCCCACCTAACGCAGGCACTCACATGCTCACTCGCTCGCTCGCTCTCTCACTCACTCACGCCACTCGTCAGGCAGGCATTTTCCTCCCTGCTTATGGTGTGGTGCTTGTGCCCACTCACACATGATAAGATGCCAATCATCATCTTGGAATCAAGATCAAATGCACCAAACCAAGGCGCCAATCACTCTCCTTTCCCGCTCATCCTGCCCACCAGGTGGTGTCCCTTGTGCCCGTGCTGGATCCTGTCACCAACCGTTTCTCACACTGCGTGGCAACCCTGGACGATGGCAGTGAGCGGCACGCACGGCGTGTTGTGTGCGCCATTGGCGGGACCAACATGCCACGTGTGCCTGACTGGGCCACTGGCCTCACACCCTCGACGCTCCCTATTCCGCCTACCACACTCCCACCACCATCCATCACACTGCCAGCATTAATCACCACACAGCACCAGCCACACTCCGTGCAGCCAGCCTCCCCGACCGCACGGCCACCATTGCCGTCTGGGCACTCAACACCGCTGACCGACCTACCACAGACGTGCATCACAGCTACCGCAGCTGCCTGCTGCGACGCTTGTGGGGCCGGTTGCAACATCAGCAGCAAGAATGCGAGCGTCACCAGCAGCTGGAGCGACACCAGCTGCGACTGCAGTGCTGATGCATCAGCCTACAGCAACAGTGACGATGAGTGCACTGACACGCCCACGGTGGGCACCTGTCACGAGGCGACCGCCACAAGTCATGAAAACGCCTGCCTATCCCAAGTGATGAAATCACCTACCTCAGCTGATGAAATTGCCTCATGTGGCGAAACGCCTGCCTCACAGCGCACGGCTGCGCTTTGCATCCCAAGCACCACACGTACCGCTGCTCAGGCTCAGTTGGCTGAGGGCGTGCTGCCTACGGGGCTGATGCTGCACGCGTGGGAGGTGGCGCAGGCCTTTGATGCTATGGCTAAGAGGCAGCAAAAGGCAACAGGCAGCCTCAGCGAGAGCTGTGGGTTCGTCTCTAGCAGAAGAGGCGGCGGTGTTGATAACAGCTTCAACCGCACCTTGTTGAGTGGATCACGTGTTGTGGTGGTTGGGGGCGGCCTGACCTCGGCGCAGCTGGCGCTCCTGGCGGTGCAGCACGGCTGCACGGATGTTGTCATGATTATGCGCAGCAAGCTCAAGGTAGGCTGTGCCATAGCGTCAGGTTACACGTGCTGACGTCTAAACAGCCATACAACCACTGTTTCAATGTTACTTTTCACAGACGTTCATGTAAGCATGGGTTCGATATGGGTTTGACACCATTCGGAGCTAAATCTCAGGGACAGTTGTCACGCCATGCAAAAACGAGGGCCTTACGAGATGCCCTTGACATTACGCAGCAGGTCAGGCCTGCTCGTCCGGGCTGCCGGTCTCAGTCCATGTTGCAAGTAAGGCACAGCCAACGAGTATGAATTCAGCTGGCCAGGCACTAGCTGCTGTGATTGGCGGCACTGCTTTCCGACGTAAGCCCTGGCTCGGCTACTCCTCTGGTCTTCACCACGTGTGCATGGCCTCGCAACTTTGCCGTGTGCTCGACCTCGTTACTTACCGACGTCCAGTTTCTTCCTTTATCTCGCTGATCTTGTGCGCTGATCCTGTACCTTTGCTAACCTTGTCGCTGATATCATGCAGATCAAGCAGTTTGATGCGGACCTGGAGTTTATGGGCCGCAACCGAGCCGCGCTGCTGCGCCATTTCGACCGCTTGGACGGCGGCGGCGCCCAGCGTCTGGCCGCTCTCAAGGCCGCGATCGGAGGGGGCAGCATCACACCCGAGGCGGCGCTGACTCTCGCACGGCAACTTGAGGTCCGTTTGAGTAGCCTAAGGGCGTGTCTACTGGCGATGCCTTCTTCTTACTGAGCAAGTTGTCATACGAGCGCTTGTAATTCTTGCAAGACGCCAGCACAGCTGTTTGCAACGCCTGACAATCACTCAGGACAAGACGGTCTTGTCATCGTTTTTGCTGTCTATGCTTTGCAGTGTGGGACCGTGCGCATGGTGCAGCAGGAGGAGGTGCTGGGTGCAGAGCCACTCACCAATGGCTGGACGCTGACCCTCGCCCACACAGGCACCGAGCTCTCGTCGAACGACCTCGTACAAGCAACGGATTGCAGCGCGGGTCTGTGCAGCCACGACGCATGTCCTCACAATGCTGATTGTGGCGCGACGACTGTCGCAAGTGGCGCGTTCTCGCACAAACGCGAAGGGTACTGCTTGCCCAGTGGCGAGTTGCGTGCCGATCATGTGTGGATCGCAACGGGCAGCGTGGTCGACGTGCAGCAGGAGCCGCTGTTCTCTGGCATGCTGCAAGCGCATCCGGGTCTGGAAGTGTACAACGGGCTACCCCTGCTCAGCAGCGACCTTAGGTGCGGCAAAAGGGTTGTCACGGGGCTGGGGTGTAAATGAGCAAAGGAGTGCATCGGTTGCGGCGGCACAAGTTACCTTGACTTGTCAGCTATGTGCTGCCTGTGATCTGTTGCCTGCGTCACTTAGAAGGTGGGAGTGCTACACCACTAGCACGTCCACATGCTGGTGAAGAGGAATCCCACCGAGTCTGCAATGGTTGCTTGGCTCTTTTGGTGGCACCCCGTTAGCAAATCAAGCTATCAAGTAGTCATGTCACTTACTGAGCCACAACCAACAGCCCTGCACAAGTGCTTGCCCTGCAGGCTTCACCCGGAGTGGGACGTGTTTGTGGTAGGCGCCTTCTCGGCCCTGTCACTGGGCCCAGGGGCGGTCAACATCGCTGGTGAGCACACGATGTACAAATCACAGTCAACGCACTGCAGCTGCTTGTTCAAGTGTGGTATCATGTGATGAACCTTTCTGCTTACTGCCTCCTGGCATGTTGGTATGCGGATTGATTGCGGCAAAGACTAACATTTTACCACATCCAGGTCTATGTCGGTTCCCTTGCTTGTGTTTGTGTTGCCGTCTGTTTCATCTGTGTCGATGCGCGCAATGCGCATACGGGATGTGTCCCGTGAAGGGGTCATGAAGTATGTTTCAATTCAACAAAAATGTCGACCACACACTCGCTTGCGTATGTTCCACACACAGCACCATTTGTTATTACACCAATCCTCTTCATCAGCTTGCGGCTAATGGTATTCTTTTGCTGTTGTTGCTGTTGCTGTTGCACAGGTGCAAAGACTGCGTCAGTGATAGTGGTGGATGCGCTGCGCCGGGCGGGAGGCAGTAGCACGTCAGCCATCCTCAGCAACGTGCGGGTGCCGCCCCGGGCAGGCCAGGAGTACCGCACACGTGCAGGCAGAAACGGCCAAAACGGCAAGGAAAATAGCAAAGCCAAAACCAGCAAGGTGGCTAATTTGGGTGTGGCAGGAGGCAAGAGTGGCGTAGCACTGGTATTGCAAACACTAGTTGAGGATACACCAACTGGCGTTGCTGACGCTGTTGAAGGCAGTTGCAGGCAGGTCGGCTGGCTGGCTGAACTGGAAGCAGCGCTGCACGCGAGCACGGGCAAGGGCAGGGGCAGGGGCCGCTGCCAGGCCAGTAGTGCCTGTCTGCCCCGCCTAACAGGGCCGTCTGCCACCAGTTTAGCCCCCGCGGGGTGGCGGGCTGGGTACGCGCAGCAGTGGTGCCAGTCCCAGTCCCAGCCGTGAACACTTCAACCCCACACTTTGGTGTTGAGCCACCTGTGCCTGTTGAGGCTAAGGTAACCTCTCTTGGCAGCTGAGAGGGGCGGTGTCATGGACGCTGGCTGGGGGCTGGCTGTCAAACTGGGCATCGCCTTTCAAGCACTCCATCATTGCCAATTTAACCGCAAGTTACATCGTTTTGTAGGCATCCAGGAGGGACGTTCCTAGCGGAGGCAACTGTGTTCGGGAGCGCCAGTGTTCGGAAATGGTTAGAAGGATCGTCGGAGAAGAAGCCCAGGCTGAGAGTCACAGCCAGGCGTCAGAGCCATTCAATCAAATGTGCGTTTGTCCATGCCGGAGTGTCACATGGGTGCCACAACTGTGTTGTTTGGCAACCATCAGCAGGACGATTGATTCATCTGGGACCTATTGCACAGTTAAGTGATGTCAAGGACAAACAGACACATCTGCTGTTCCCTTTGTCCCGTGACGTGAATGTCTGCTGGGAGTACTCAATGCGTTGTTTTAGTCCTGCCTGAATTTGTCCCTTGCGCCTGCCACCGCCTGGCAGGTACGAATTCTTGCTTTCCCGTACAATCCCGATCACTACTTGCTTCGTGGGACGTGATTTCTATGGCAGTTTCTGCTCCTAACTGCTTCAGCCCTATAATTGAAAGGGGATTGCTTGACGCACAGTTGTAGGCAGCTGCACATTGCTTTCAAATGTATGCCATACAATTCTTTCATGCAGTTGTTTGCCTTCGCCGATTACTGTGTCACTGCAGGCAGGATTGGATTCCGATGCCGCATCATCTTCTATTGTTCCCATCGAACTTTGCCTGCAACATGTGCACGCGGTTCCTGCTGTTCACAGACGTTCTGTGGCTTACAATGTTTTGTACATCTGCCTATGGTCATCATCATCATTACATAGCTTGGTACCGCAGGATCAACCAGCTAGGCGCTCAGCAGCAGCCAACACCTGCCTATGGTGTAAGGGGTAATAGTCTGGACCAAGCACGTTCAGAGCAGCCTGCAGCACTCCAAACCGCAAGCCAGTGCAACTCATGAATTCATCAAGCGCAACTCCATCGGCGTGCTGTAAGGTTAGGGCAATATCAGCAGGTTCCGCTGCAAGGCTAGCGGGCGACCGGCAGTGCTACTAGTATTCGGACGCATCACCTGTGGCATTGGCGTTATGCCTGACAGGATTCACCACCAGCTGACTTGACTTGTTCACAGTTTGCCTGACATCTCAGACGAAGAGAAATTTGCAGTGTGTGCTTTGCATGGCTGTGAGACAAACGACTGTCTGTGCTTGTAATGAATCACAAGAAGGGATTGATATGCCACAGGCATTGCTCTCACTTGGACGTTACAATGGACGTGTGGTGATTGAGTACAGACAAGCTGTCCAGTGTTCGCCGCTTGAAAAAAAAAAGTTTGCCAGTTCTGGGACAATTCCGTGTCTCCGTGGACAATTCCGTGCCATGCGTGACTACAGGGCTGCCCTGGAGCAGGATGACGGTGCAGATGCATTCTATACGATCTACCAGCCATGCTCAACACCATCAGCATTTTCAAGGTGGCTCTGTCTGCGTTTGACAGCAAGAGGTATGTGTTGGGTGATGAGTTCCACACGCTTGCCTACGGCAGCGCACTAGGGCAGTCACACCAGGCTGGGGACGCATCCCACTGCACTGGCATAGATGGCCTGTTGCCTCCTCCTGACATGTTTTACTGACACACGATGGTTGCTGGCAGTATCACAGACCTATTCACAGAAACTGTCCCAGAACTGGCAACTTCTTTTTTCTCTGTCCAGTGTTCGCCCTTGCTTGCTGTTTTATGGTGCCCACCTGTGTAGGGTGCCTACCAACCGGGCAGTGGTCATGTTTTTTGTGTGCCCATCCCGTGAAGCGTTTTCCACGCGCCCAGCTCACCCAGTCTCAACGTTGTTGGCAAGTCGTGTACTCTGAAGTTCTTCTAGCTGAGGGCTCAAGCTTGGACACCGTGGCTCGTGTGCAGAAACCTCCTGCATGGAGAATCTACTAATCACGCAGCTGTTCAGACAATGCTGGGACTGGAAGCAAGGAAACACACTTGTGATACCCAATCCACAACATGCAAACGAACACAGAAACGTAGGTGACTAAAGGAGTACCATGACGTGTGTTGACAACAGTGCGATGGCATGTGTGTGGTCTGGCAGCAACTTCATCCAAAAAATGGATGTCAGACTGGGGCAGGAACTGAAGGGACTGGCTGCACGATAGAAGCTGTATGGCAGGATCTGTATGATAGGAGGGACTTCAATCCGTCTAGGAATGACAGGCGGAGGGTAATGATACGGTTGATAATTCTTGGGTAGCATTATACCAGTGATGTAATTCAGGATGTCATACGAACCATTACCAAGAACAGCATGAACGCACGTATGTGTTCTCTGGGAAAGTTGTGTGCATATGCTTTGCTGCTCCTGAGTTGGTCTGGAATCAGTCAAGGGGCACTAACGCCAGCTTCAGTTTTCATCAGCACCAGTGAAATTGGATGGAGTACACGACAATGGGTCAGGATTACAAGACCAAATCACGCACAACACCATATTCAACGATTCCGTTCTGGACCAACACACAGACTACAGTGGTGACTCACCCAGTGGCAGTGCACAGCATGAGCATAACCCGCCACTTCCAGTCACAGGCATACTTCACCACACTTGAATCCGTCAAGTTGTCCCAGAACTGGCAAACATCTTTTTTTTTGTTCAACGTGTCAATAAGCCCTGAGGCAAAAGAAGCAAGGGGGCTCGTACCAAATTGCTCCAAGCACTCAGGCAAGCAGCTTGCCAGCAGCAGGACGAAAAGGCCGAGCGCTGACCAACAAGTGACTTGCTTCAGTGCAGTCGTCAGTGCTATTTGCAGTCCAGTTGTTGCAACGCTTGTATTGTGATTGCAGTCAATTTCTCGTCCCTAGATAGGTGTGATCCCAGCGCGTAATAGGAGCAATCCGAACCTTACACTTAAAGAACAGCTCGGGCACAATGCTTCAGACCCAATTTAGAACACCTAACAGAAACATGCTTGTAAATCAACTGTTGTCCAGCAGGCTTCCGGTAGAGGCATGGTGCAACTGAGGCTTTGACCGTATACAACTCTGGCTTCCACCGTGTCACATGTCTGGTTCTTCCACTTGCCAGTCAACTTGTTGAGCCAGGTCTTGTAGAACATGTGTTGGGTTCTGTACATCAGAACTGGCAAACATATTTTTTCCCAACCAGCCCAGCTTGTCGCATGTGTTGTGCATGCATGTCGTCATTTGCTCCATGTCGTCCGCTGCATTTCGTCTGCATGCATGTGGTCCGTTGCATGTAGCCGGCTACATGTGGTACGCCAGGAGGTAGGGGGCGGTGTCCCTGCGCAGCACAAGCGTGCACATCGACCATCATCACCATCGCCAGACGATGCAGTGACTATCATCACTATTGCAAGACGATACACTGTGGTGTTGTTGGCCAGTGCTTGAATATGGCTAGTGACGCCTGAAGGGCCTGTGATCACGCTTTCCGCCCTTCTGCTACCCCTTGACCCTGACTGCCCTGGCCACACACCCGTCTATCCCCAAGTTACTGCCTAGCATCCTGGCAACATCTCCCCCCCCCCCACACACACACACACACACCATCCCTGGCAAAAATCCCCCTCTCCCTCTCCCCCTCCCCCCTCTTTCTCTGGAACAGAGCATAGCCTCGCCAGCCCCCCGTCCCCTCGCAGCCTTTCGCATACCCAACAAACATTGCCCTGAACCCACCATATCCAACTCTAACCAACATAGCCCACTCAACCACTGGTTTCCCGGCCCAGCAGTGAGGCCCCTTCCTGTGCCGATTTGTTTTTCCTCCTGGAAATCACGAGTGGCTCACTTAGTCTCCTGCCTGACAATCTTTCCAGCAACCCTTCAACGCGCCTCTTTTTCACTCCGCTGCACCCTTTTCAGTATTAGCAGGTAACGGTTACCATTTCAGTTACCTTTGTTACACTCACTGGTACAAAGCATGCAGGGATGGCTGCTCCAGCGCTGCGGCGCTGGCCAGGTTCAGGTAACCGCTGGCACGTGACGGGCCGGCGACTGCACGTGGGCAGTACAGTATGTGTTGGAGGGAGATGAAAGGACAGGAGAGAAAGGAACAGGAGATGATTATTGATGGCGAGACAGAACATCACAATGGAGAGAAAAAAAGAGACGAATGCATGTACCAGGTTTTGTTTCTGCCAGAATCCAGTGTCCTGGCTTAACCAAAGAAAGAATGTCAGCAGGGCCTACCATGGGGCAGTCCTGAATCAGATGGGCGCCCCCCTTTCCTTAACAGAACTGTGACATCTGACTGTTGTATGTTCGGCTGGGACTAGTGCCATAGAAAGTGACCACTGTCAAACTCTTCCTTGGGGGCAGATCTCCTGTACTGGGCACAGTCGGATCGAATGGCAAGTCCATGCGCCACAAATGTCACCGTTCACACACCTGCTGTCCGTGGTGCAGGTGCCTGTGCAGGCGTCTCCCAAGGCGAGCGGCACCACACGCACGTGACGCGCATGCCCGAAGAGCGCTTGGAGTTGCTCCAGCGGTCAAAGCACATCTGCGGTGGCAACACAGGTGTCAACACTCCAACGGTCAAAGCACATCTGCGGTGTCAACACA
>QAXH01005432.1:11436-26077 GCA_004335635.1 Chloromonas sp. AAM2
GGAGGTTGTGGGGACGGGGGCTGTGGGGACGGGGGCTGGAAAGAGGGAGGCTTTGGAGATGGGGGCTGCGGAGAGGGTGGTTGTGGGGAGGGTGGCTTAGGGGCAGGAGGCTTTAGGGAGGGTGGCTGAGGGGAGGGTGGCTGAGGGGCAGGAGGCTTTGGAGAGGGTGGCTGAGGAGAGGGTGGTGGTGGGGATGGAGGTTTTGGAGCAGGAGGCTTAGGGGCAGGAGGCTGTGGGGAAGGTGGCATTGGGGCAGGAGGCTTAGGGGAGGGTGGTTGTGGGGATGAAGGTGGCTTTGAGGAGGGAGGCTTTGGAGGGAGAGGCCGACTTGGGGACTTCGGGCTAGGCGGCCGATTAGCATTGGCCTGGGGAAAAGTTTGTGGTTTGGGTTGACTGCTTATTGGGCTGGGCTTAGGAGAGAGGGGCTTTGGTGGTGGTCTTTTTGCTGTCGCACGCTGTTGCTTTGGAGAGGGTGGTGAATGACTGCTTGTGAGGTTCCCTAACTGACGTCCTGGTGGGCCAGCCACCTGCCCTTGGGCTGACTGGCTGAGGCCGAGGCTGAAAATGAGCACAAGAGCTAGCATGGACCTCCGTAAAGGGTGAATATACGACATCCGCTGTGCCTGACGGTGGCGTCTGCGGTGAACGAAGAAGTTCGAATGACATGATGCTCGCGTGACTGTTCATACATCCAACGGGCTGCCGTGCACTGTCTACGAAAGCCTGCAAATCTCGTACTACAGCCATCGACATGCTACTGCTTACGTCCATGCTCGTGAGTTACCCTCGACGCAACACTTGCTTAAATGTTGGGCGTCTTCGTCGCGCGTCTGCTAGCTTGTAGACCTAGCAAGACAACCAAGTAAGCATGCTGGCCGACCCAATGCCGGAAAGTCGCCAAACACACCTTTGATGCGCACATGCATCAAGTTCGCATTGGCGCAGAGATGTAGAGCAGACTCCTTCCATCGTGTCGATGATTCCACCTGCTGCTGCTGCCATCAACTTTTCGTGACGAACAATCCTCAGCTTTTCCAGGTCATGCGTGATATTGCGACTGCCCAAGCTCTATGCTACAGTTGTATGTTTGCTCACTGCCGCTAAGCGGCATGAGCCAACACAACCGTCGTAGATGTGCACGTGACCTGTCCCTCCGCACAAACATCTCCAGCAAAGACTCAGCAGTTTTACGGATGTTCCCAGTGCTTTATGCTTTACGAATTGCTCCCAGTGCTGTAGATGCTGCATCTGCAAGGCTCTGTCGTCTGACCATCGTCCGTACGACGTGATGAGATCAAAACCCAGGAGCAGCCCCCGCCCCCGGGCCCCCTTGCAGAATACAAGCACCAGCGCCTCGCCATGGGTCAGCAATGCTATTTGGAATGTTCTTTGAGTGCCCTTTGGTGCTCTGTAGGCGCTGGCGCATGTGCATGTCTGCCGCTTTGTGTATCTTGTATGAAACCAGAGCCACGCCTACGTGAACTGGATAAGGCGCGAGTGCGTGCATCTGTGATTCTCGATGAATTCGCACTTTGAAGACCGAACCACATTGTTCAAGTTGAAACAGATAACTGCCACCATCTGACTGCAGATTGAGAGAGTGATGGCATTCTTTCGTTGCTAACACTTTCCTACATCTGTTTGCGCATCTGCACGAGAGTACGAGAGAGTGTGCATAGCACAAGGAAATAACGCACGCCCGAGCGCACAATGAACCACACAAACTCGTGGCGCAGAGGGTCAGCAAGCTCGCGGGGTTCCCAACAAAGGCTAGAAACATTGCACGCAACCAACACATCGCTGCTGTGTAGCGCTGTACATCTGCCACGGGCTACATGCACACCACACGCCCTGCCATGCTCACACACACCCACGTCTACAGCCACATGGCACGATGCTGGCAAGAGAGGCCACAAGACATCATGTAGAGCAGAGCCTGCCACTGCTACGACAACAACGACACCGCCGCAGCAGCAGCAGCCCTCAGCAGCTCGTGATCGGTTGCCATCCCCAGAGGCAGTGGCGTCATGGGATGCAGCGACAGCGGAGTTCGTTAACCACGTGGAGGGCCTAGAGCCAGCGATGGTACAGAAGCTGTTGGAAAGGGCGTTTGGATGGGGCCCACAGGCCTTCTGGCGAGGGTCCAAGGTCAGTGTCCAGTCTAACCACCTTCAGCTGTGTCAGTTACTGGTAATGAACAGCTGAGCAGTCCCTGCCAATTACGCCACGTCAGCTGCATGGATTTATACACAGAGGGATGACACACCGAGCAGCCATTCAACTGGCACCAGTATGCGGTCCATCATTGTGACGATCAGCTCAGTACCCTGACGAGATTTATAAGTAGTTTAGAGTTTGTGCTGCTGATGCATTTTGCCTTCGGCCTGTAACACCAACAACAACTGTACAGCGGTGCCATGCGGGATGTGCCTGTGAAATGGCGGTTGTCTTGCTGAGCAGCTTGAAGGAGATGAACAAAAGCACGAGTGTGCACATGCATCACGAATCTCAACACTGTTCTACGCTTGGACATAGGCATGACGTACTACTCTGCACCTGTCTACTCTGCTACGTATGATGACGTCACATCACCATTGCAAGCGCACCGATGCAAGCGATGCACTTCACTAACCAAGGCATCTACAGCAGGATGCTGTCACGCGTACGTGTGCAGGTTCAAGAGGTGCCGGCCGAGGGTCAGGTGTCGAGTGTCCTGCTCTACCTGCAAGGGCTGGGCATCAAGGGGGCAGACCTGCTCAAGGTCGTAAAAAGTGGGTGGCGGATGGCACTACATGATGCGGCTTGCATGCTCCGACGCGAGGCTGACTGCGCAAACCCTTAATGGCCTCAGGTCACAGTCACACTCACACATGGATGCGCCACAGAGAATCATCCGTGGTCTGAATGTGGGCAGTGTGTACAGGTTGCATGCCTACTGTCTTTGGCTGCAAAATAGGTTGCAATTGCAACACCAAGGTACAACGGCCACTGGTCTAAGGCTGTATTCGCGCACTTGGTGCATTTGGTCTGCAACCTGTCTGTGCCAGAGCAGCACTCACGCCACATTGTGCAGATCACGCCGCAAACTGCCAGTCTCACAAGCAGTGATCAGGCCATGAAGTACTCTTGGATTCGCTGCAACTGGATCTGTGCTGCTTCACAATCATCAGTTTCACATTTGCAGTATCACTTGCCACAATGTACTGCCAGTATCATTTGCAGTTTCCATGTGCTACTCTCCGAGGTGCGGCAACTGGGCGTGTCATGCTTGCGATGTGCCGCGCAGCCTTCCCGGAGGTGATGGGCTGCAGCGTGGAGGGTCAGCTGGCGGTCTCAGTGGCTCGGCTGCAGGGCGAGTGGAAACTGACGGGGGATGTGCTCATGCGCGCCCTCGTGCGGCAGCCACAGGTAGGCGCCTGGCTTTGAATGAGCAACTAGTCAGAGAGTTCAAACAACAGACACAGAGTCGCTATATTATACCTGCCCACACGGGCAATCACATACGGAACTTTTGAACCATAGGAAGCACAGTTCATGGCGATGGCCATGCGGAACACGGGGGCGTATGGTAGGTCAGGTGTGTACATTATAACCATTAGTAAAGTAGTGGGCTGAACTATGACCTAGGTCTGTTCCCCTCTGCCTTCCTTTGGCCTGTCGTGGCTGCCTGGCGTCTGCCATGCCTTCCGTTAACGTCAGCCTAGTCGGCTTGTTTGGTGTGTTGCCCTCCTTTGGCCTGTCCTGCTCGCTGTGCTTGTTTGCTTCTTGCTCAGGTTAGGTCAGGTCGGTGCTCATCCCGTTCCGTGTCCTGAGGCAGCTTTTCTGATGTAAACTTGTATGCATATCAACCCGCCACAATGTGTGTGCAGGTGCTGGGTTACAGCTATGACTGCGAGGGCAGCTGCATCGGGGAGTGCAACCGCTGCTGGGCTCGCTTCTAGTGTGGCACTAGCGAGATAGACTGAAATAGGAAAGGCAACTGAAAGGAGAGGCACCTGAAGGGAAATGCAGCTGAAGACTTGTTGGGCATTGCATAAGTAATTCTACGTACAGAGTGATGCAGTGATCAACGGTGAAGATATACTATTTATCATGTTAAGAGCGTGTCAGAGGGAAACAACAAGATTGGATCAGTATTGTGAAGCTCACCTAAGTTTTGAGTGTTATTTGCCCTTTTGAAGCTTGTGTACGTAAATGAGAGAGAGGATCACGCGGCTGGAGGTGACGTCAAACTCGTTCCAGGCTGACTTTGAACAGCTTGCAGTCAGAGTTGTACATCGATTGATCCGCATCCGAGAGGTTCAGCAATGTGTTGTGAACAGCTGCTTGATCCTTTTGATGATGATTTAGCGTCATACGCCTTGCATCCGTCCATCAGTCCGTGGCTGTCCCGCACAGCGGTTTGGAAAATGCACAGCTTACTCTGTCAGTGTCAGGCTTGTACCCATAACGTCAACGATCTAACCGACCATTTGAAAGCTCTTCAAATTGACATGCGATCTTGGGCGACTTCTCCATACCCAAGTTACTGGAGGTATCAAACTTTGATCAATGTCATAGCAAATAACGTCGCCATCATCGTCAGTTGATCACATCAGCATGGAGACCTTCGGCTCCGCGCGTGGGGTTCCAGCAGGTGGCCAGTCTGGCAAGCATGGGGCGCCTGAGCGAGGCGTCAAGCAAATTGAGATAGAGGGCATTCCTGTTGAGTTTCCTTTTGATCCGTATGATTGCCAGGTGAGGCCTTTGCAAGGCGAGCTCTGCATGGATGTCATGAGTAGCTACATGCCGGCCGGTGCATGAGCCTAAGACAGGAGGTGAAACAGCAGGAGATGAAGCACATGCGCTCTGCATGTGCTGTGCATGCTGAGGTACATGCTAAGGTGAATGCTGAGGGGCTGGGGCGTGCGTTGCATGCATCAGTCTTCTTTACACAGCCAAGTTCAAGCCCTGGCCTGATTGCACAGGAGGCTGGTTGGGCAAGACACGGGCAGAGTCCGTGTAAGACGTGCTTGGTGTGATACATTGCATCGCATACAGCCAACAGGGCATGTGGCATGCAGCAGAGCTACAGCATCAATGAATTGACGGGTGGTATCTCACAACCGCCTTTGCGAGAAAGGAGATTCTACAGTGCAGGATGCAAGCCAGCATGACTCCTAAGACTGCCTGCTGCAGACACCGGTCTGTTCCAGCTCACACTCGGGCAGAGCCCTCCATGTCATGACGCTGTACGCGCGGCGAAAGGAGTCAGCACTTCAGCATGCGTTGACGCATGGCAAGCACATTCTAGGCACATGCCGCGCACATTCTAGGCTCAACACGCATGACATCACCCAGCACTGAGCACAAACTGGCTGTTACAGAGTAGTCCATCATCCTCTGCTGATCTCCTTACCTTGCTGATTGGTTGCCCCCGGGCTGTGGCCATGAAGCGGGATAGTCTTGCAACACGCTGTCTGCCCTTGCTCTTGCTGCCTGCAGAAGGATTACATGGGCCAGGTCATTGTTGCACTCAGAGAGGTGAGGAACCGCCATGCAACATGACTAGGGTGGTTGATTGGTTCACCGCAGTAGGCTAGTTTGTCATATCTGTGTTTGATACCATTCTGAAGTACGGGCGTCAAGCAGGGAGAACAAACAGAGCTGATAGTAATCCAAAGCAACAAGAACATAATGATTGAGAGTTGCTTGGAAAGGAGGACCACTACAAAACCGTGATGAACCATGCAGACCCATAGCGCCACGACATGAAGCATTGATGGGGCTGGCACGCAGGCTTGGCATCTCCCAGTCGTGTATGGTGACGTACTGTCATGGTAGCCACCCGGTGTCATGTGACTGTTAGTGCCATGTGTCGCTACATGCATTTGACATCCGCAGAGGAAGAATGGGTTGCTGGAGAGCCCCACAGGCACGGGCAAGACGCTCTGCCTGCTGTGCTCCAGCCTGGCTTGGAGGGAGTCTCTCAAGGTGGGATTTAGCGGTAAACATCATGGGAAACATGGATGGCATGGACACATGGGCGTCATGGGAGGCATGAGCGGCATGGACACATGGGCGTCATGGGAGGCATGAGCGGCATGGACACATGGGCGTCATGGGAGGCATGAGCGGCATGGACACATGGGCGTCATGGGAGACATGGGCGGCATGGGAGACATGGGCGTCATGGGAGACATAGGCGGCATGGGAGACATGGGCGGAATGGGACAAATGGGCGGCATGGAGACATGGGCGGCATGCGAGACATAGGCGGAATGGGAAACATGGGCGGAATGGGACACATGGGCGGCATGGAGACATGGGCGGCATGGAGACATGGGCGGCATGGGAGACATGGGCAGAATGGGAGACATGGGCGGCATAGAAAGCTTTGGCATGACGGGAAGCATGGGCAGTACTGGCACCTTAATCACAATTGTGCTTCTAATCACCTTACCGGAGCTTCATGCAAATTCTCAGTTGTACGCAGCCAGTGTAGCACACAGACAGCGTAGTACAAGAGGGGAATGGGGTGGGCGGGTGGCACTCCATGTAGACCGCACCATGGGCTCCATGCAGGCCCACGCCATGCCGCATTGCAGGGCAGTCTTGCGATGCTCCCTCCCCCGCTCGGCGCCCCCATGGGCCCAGGCGGGCCTCTGGTGCACTCACGCGGTGCCGCTTACCCCGCTAGCAGCTCGAATTCGGCCATCAGCAGCAGCAAGATGGGTAAGGAGCCCATTGTTATGTGTTGTAATAATTATGTAAATGATAATTGTTCATTGTAATGTAATAGTTATGTATGAATGCTATGGTGTTTTATGGTATGTGTGCCATGGTTGGCAGTGATTGGCATCGTTATATGTGCCATGGTTGGCAGTGCTTGGCATCATTCATCGTTCTCCGATGTAGACGATCAATGAGCCCAGTGCCAATATAGTGGTGTCTTTCTTGTGATTGGCTACGTGCAGGTGATCCCGGCCAGTCCCTGACAGAGCGCGAGTTGGGAGTGGCAGTCGATCCGTCTCTCGCCCACCTGCCCCCCGCCCTACAGCTAGTGCTGACGGCCAACGCGCAGCAGCAGCAGCAGCAGGCAGGCTCAACAGCCGCAGGCTCGAGTGTAGGGTCGAATGGGGCAGGGGCGAGGGGCAAGGAAGGGTCTGGGAACCGCTTGCCTACCATTGTCTACTCCTCACGAACACATGGGCAGCTGGCGCAGGTTATAAAGGAGCTGCAGCGATCCAGCTACAAGTGAGTGCAGAGGTGTGGTCTGTATGGTTTCAGTAGGATTAAGGCAGGACAGGATAACCAGACAGGATCAAGGCAGGATCAGGTAACCAGACAGGATCAAGGCAGGATCAGGATAACCAGACAGGATCAAGGCAGGATCAGGTAACCAGACTGACATTGTGTGGGCGAGAGAAGTGAAGCAACTGATGCTGACCGGGTGGTGAGCCCGGAAGAGTGATCAATAGCACCGGGTGTCATGGGAGTCAGTTTAGCTTCCGCCTAGGCTCAACCCTTAAGAAGGCAGTTGGGGAAGACGTGGGTGGGTCAAGGGGCTGCATGGAATCAGGCCGGCATGCCACAGGAAAACTCAACAACCAAGCAACACACACATTCTCAAGCTGCTAATCATAGTGTATAGGTTTCAACACGAGTGCTTCGCACGAGGGCAGTCCAGTCAGTTGCTGACCGGCCGGTTTGTGCCTATTGGTCCTGTGTGTGAACTCCACAGGGACCGGGTGACGTCCACCGTGCTCTCGTCGCGTGCCCAGTCGTGTCTGCACCCCAAGGTGGGTGTGCCTGCACCCCAAGGTGGGTGTGCTCTCCACGTCCATGTGCTAAGTATGATGTTGGAGGGATAATGAGACTGCATCGACACAGGATTATGTTGGGGCGCTCGTCTCCAAACTGGTGTTGCAACAAACCGTATGTATGTACGTCAGGTTGTAGGAACACCTCAAACCTCTTACTCCGTACAATTCTCTCTCTCGCTCTCTCCCTCTTATCATCACCCTGTCACTTAGTTTACTAATGTGTGTGTCCGAGCATCGAAGCTGTCGGGCACCGCAGCGAACCTCATTTATAAATTAACAGATAGTTATACAAAACGCTTGCTGCGTGTATATGTCCAGGTGTCCAAGCTGTCAGGCACCGCAGCAAACCAGGCCTGTCGCGCTCTGACCAGCACAAAGAAGTGCGGTTACTACACAAACCTCAAGTACGGCTCGCGCGGCAAGGCCTGGCAGGTTGGTGCTCTCTGCTTTTGGGGGCGTGTCTTGCTTGCTTTGTTCCTTGTGCTACCTTGCTCAGGGTAGGCAAGGGCTACGCCCGTTCATGCCATGTCCTGTTGCTTGCTGTAAACAAATGCGTTTAGTACCGAGTCACAAAGCAGCGCATACGATCTAATGATACCCGATAAAGTTCATAATTAAAGTTTACTTTTCATTTTTTGTGTATTTACTTCTGTATGTATTTCCATACTGTTATTATTATTATTGTTATTATTATCTCCTTAAATTGCAGGCGCACCTTGACTCTCCTGTGCCTGACATGGAGGATTTGGCTAGAGTGGGCCGGGAGCACAGCCTGTGCCCCTACTACATGGCAAGAGATGCCGCTAAGGTTGGTGACAACAGGGGGAGCATGTCACCAGGATTTTGTTGCCTTTGTCTACGGCCCTCAAGGCAGTTGCCAGATATGGACTTCACGGCTAGAACCATGCTCAAGCACAGCCAAAGGATTGGGTCGTTTTCCCCATCGTTGTTTAGTTTACATGAAAGCATCATCATTCCCTGCTAGCCCTGCTTAGCCTCTGCCTATCATTATGCAGCTGTGCCCGGGCTTATACTTGCTTCTGCGCATGACGTATGACGGTATGAAAACGGGCAGGTCAGGCCGTGTGCGAATTCAAACCAAGTGGCTGGCACCAACCAAGCACGTCTTGTTGCCAAGCTGTCTGGTTACCTCTCCTTTCCACCCCGTCTTTCGCCGGCATGTTGCATTAAGAGCCTTATCCCTGCAGTCCTGCCGTTACTTTCTGATGGCTTGCTCTTAAGCCGTTGTATGAGGCTACCGTTTGTCTGGATGCTGGTAGGGTTCAGCCTCTGGTTCCATCTTTCTCAGGCTCGTGATTGAACCACTATTAACAACCTCGTTCTCGTTATTAACAACACCATTAATTCTGCCCAATCAAGCCATGGTGTACTGCTATGGACATGGCTACTACCATATCACTACCATAGGTAAGTAATACGAGGCCTGTCCTTTGTTCAGCCTTGCACTTAAGTTTTTCTCATGGGTATCCAGTTGCCCCATTCATAGGAGGCACAGTTGGATTGAACCACCATGGTTGAACCAACATCTGACACCTTACCTTACTGGTACGAGGCTGATGCTGTGCCGCATCTTGAGTATGGTTTCGTTCATGTCCGTTGACAGGAGGCTGATGTTGTGTTTATGCCCTATAACTACCTGCTGGACCCTAACATCCGCAAGACCATGGTGGACTCGGTGAGTGTGACTTTGAGGGTGTGACTTTGAGGGTGTGACTGATGGTGTGACCTGAGTGTGACCTGAGTGTGTGACCTGGGGTGTGTGACCTCGGGTGTGACCTGAGTGTGAGCTGGGGTATGACTTGAGTGTGACCTGAGTGTCACATGGGTGTGACTTGGGGTGTGACCTGAGTGTGACCTGCGTGTGTGACCTGGAGTGTGACCTGAGTGTGAGCTGGGGTATGACTTGGTGTGTGACCTGTTGCGCAGCTTTAAATTCCTCCATAAGCAACAGACTCTTGACTCCATTTTGCACTACCGTGTATCAATAGCAGGAGTGCTCTGTAGCCTTTTCTTGTGCAACCCAGCACCACGTGGTACCAAGCATCACTCACAGGCCTCCCTGTCCTGCCTTGAGCCAGGTCAACTGGCACAACGCCGTTGTTATCTTTGACGAGGCTCACAACGTGGAGCAGGTGTGCTCCGACTCGTCCTCCTTCGACCTCACGTCGAGACACCTCACGGACGCGATCGCGGAGGCACGCAAGTGAGCGGATTAGGTTTACTTGAACTTGGCTCAGGACCCCGAAGCAGGTTCATATACATTGTCACCCATGGCTGGCCTGTGCGCACACCTCATGTATCACAAGCGTACAACTCTAGAAAACTGTACACTCTATTGCTTCAACCCTTCTTCCACCACTGCCCCACATACCTCATGTCCCGGCCAGGCGCTGGGAGGTGGGTGTGCACCTCACCCTTTTTCATTTCAGGTCTGCTTGCTACTCTTGCTTTACGTCACAACAAAATTTCACGTTACAAACTTCACGTTACAAAACTCGTTTCACACGTTACTCGCACGTTACTTCCGCCCTGCAGGTGCCGGGAGGTGTGTGCGATGCGTCAGGAGCAGGGCGTGTCCGCCTACGACCCCGCCCAGGAGGCCAGCGCATCAAATGTGGACTACAGGCAACTGTATGCAGACCTGGAGCTGATGCAGGTCAGTGCCATTACACAGTTGCCGTTGCAGTTCAGTTACAGTTCTTTGACTTCACAAAATCCGATGCTGTGCACTAATTACGTGACCAGTTTGTACCACAAGGCGTGTAGGAACCCAGTATTGACTACTGGCTATGCAGTATCATTCGTCTTGCAGGGTGTGTTCAAGGGTTTGGAGGGCGGACTGAACGGCCTGACACAGGGCATGTCCAAGGATGGCATGACGCGACCAGGTGGGGCAGCTGGGGGTTGGAGCTAACCAGTGAGTCGGTGCATTACACAGTTGGAGGTTGATGTCTGGTGGTTATGTGAATCTGTTGCATACATGCGTACCATACGTGTAATGACGTACCATACATGTAATGACGCACATTCAGACACAAACGCATACACAAACAACCTGTCTCCACTCCGTCCTCCTTTATCATTCACGGGACACGAGTAAAGTTAGTTATTGGCTTGTGCTTGCGGGGAGCTGGTGCAGGATTTGGCTGGGGATTTGGCCTCGACGCGGGCCTTGCGCGCCAGTCGGGAGCCAGTTTGGCCGGCCGTTGCCGCCAGTCGGACGCCAGTCTATTCCCCGAGCGCGCCAGTGTCTGCTGCAGTTTACCGCAGTCTGCACTGGCCGCACCTTGCTTCTGGGCAGGTGCCTGTCACATGTGCGACCTTTTCCGCGGCGCCCACCATTAAGCCGTACACTGAATCGTGCACTTTTTTCAAAGGACTTGTTCTCGGCTGTTCGACGCCAGCGCTGTACCCATGCTGCACTGTCTGGTTCTACGGGTAATGCGCTGGGAATCATGCGCTGACAGTCCTGAAGCACATTCAAACCCCGAAGCATTCACACCCCAAAGCAGCTAGACCCCAAGCTACTACTACCCCATGCATCTGCTAGGAAAGCAGCGCCCTGTGGAAGATTTCTCAGAGCGCCTGAAGTTCTGTCGCCTCCTGGGTGAGGATGTGTCAAAGGCACGGTCAGTGTGTCAGAGGCACAGAGTGCGCCAGTTTTGGCTGGTCGGCCGCCAGGCCGGCCAGCGCCAGGTTTGCCCAGCTTGCGCGCCAGGCCGACGCCAGGCCAGGCGGCCTTTGGCGCCAGGCCGGCGCCAGTGGCCAAAAATTAGCAAATTACACTGTGCTGCAGTACATATTCAGGTCATTTTACGGGTTACGTTTTCAGCTCGTTTTACGAGTCATGTTTTCAGATCACCCCAGAGGGTGCCCACATGCACCAAGCGCAAACGCCAGCAAGCCAAGCAAGACACTTGAACAGTCACCATTGTCCTGCTGCAGGCATATACCTGTTTGAGTTCCTAGCCCAGTACGGCATCAACGACGCCACGTTGCCGGTGCTTAACTCCACCATTGACAGGGCCGCTGAAGCTCTGCAGGTAGGCAGACAAAAACAAAAACAACAACAACAACAACAAAAAAAACAACAACAACAACAACAACAACAACAACAACAGGCAGAACTGCCGGTACTTGTGCAGCAAGTGCTTGGTATCATGCTTGTGATAGGTTCCTGGGCATTTTTATGGTTTACCGTACGAGCGCATGAAACTAAGCAAATGGCAAATCGCAAAGAAAGGGCAAAACTGTAATGTTTCTGTCATTTTCCATCTGCTTGTATTAGGTTTAGGATAGAAGGCACCGAGGGAGGGGCGCTAGCATGCCATGCAAGAGACGATGCTAGGCACCGTCCTGCATAACCCTGAACAACAAAAGAACATTTGGGGATGCTTGCACGGGGCGGCTACCCTCCTGACAGACGTATGTGTTGGTGCAAATACATATACATGTGTTGCCCCGCAGGCGTATGATGCGGAGCGCGGCGCGAGCGCCAACAAGAACGCAACGCCGGCGTGAGTGATGCGGGGTAGGGGCAGGAGAAGGCAACGCAGCATCGGGGCACGGGGTGTGATAGATAATTTGGCGAGTTACCCGGTAATGTTTGGGACAGGCGCTGCAGACCCCTGTGGCCTTGTAGTGCTGCAACACTTGGAACTGAGATGAGCTGTCGACAGAAGCAACAAACAGGGCTGCCAAGTTTGGATGCCGATGTCATGCTAGATGGTACGAGATGAACTCTGATGACTGGAGCAGTGCCACTCCAGAACTGACATGACTTGAACATGTCACGTCTTGATTTGAGGTCCGCTGGCTCCTCATGTCATGTCTGGGCCATCGTTAAGGTCTTGATAAGCAACTCCTCCTGCAAACAAGTTGAGCCAGCAGCAAAAGCAGTAAATAGGACTGCCATGCCTGGCAGGTCAGGAGGGGTGTCGCCTGTGATGACAAGCCATGCCATGCTTTGGCCAGAGCGGCACCATGCCGTGGCCTGATCTCTAGTGCTAACCAGGCACTGTGCTCTGCCTCCTCATGGCATGTTTATGGTCATATGCTTCACGTGCCTCTTATCATGCGGCCTCTTGTCATGTGCTTCACGTGCTTCTTGCCATGTGCTTCACGTGCCGTGCTTTACGTGTGTGTTTTGCCCTGCAGGCTTCAGCACCTGCAGGAGAGCCTGGGCCTTGCCTTCACCACCAAGGACCCGCTCAGCAACAAGCCCGGGGCACCACCCGCACACAAGGTGCGAAGGAACATACACGTTACCAGGGAAGAACCCTGACGCAACACACGTACAAGAGAGGTGTGGAGATCAACACATTTCACAGGAAAACACCTGCGTAGCAACACGTACAAGGGAACACATGTGCTGGCATGGCCTGGTTGTCCCGACCGAAACGTCCACGGCAGTATCCTGCCTTGCGCCGTGCATGGCATCAATGCCTCCTGATGCCACCCCCACGGATGTCTTTACAGGAACCTGCACAGATTGAGGCAGAAGCGCAGTTCGGTTTGATATTCTAGCCCTGTGTACCGTCCACCCTGGCAGCTTATTGCTGCAGATCAACATATCTCAAGTCACTGCTGGTGATTTGGTGTCTCAGCACACCGAACAGTTGTATGGCCACCGGCCTGACCCATTTTTCAGCAAGCAAACAAAACGATTGAAAGCAGGCATCACGAGCCAAGGCAGAAAACGAAAGGCCTGCTGGTTGTTGCAGGCCTACATTCTGCATGTGCGCTGCATGCCAGCGTGAAAGGGATCGTATTTCAAAAACTATGAGATCGCCCCCCTCATGCAGGGTTATCGCGTGCATGTGCACATGGAGAAGAGCTGGGGTGCGGATAAGATCGCCACGCCCACCCTGTCCTTCTGGTGCTTCATTCCGGGCATGGCCATGCGCATGCTCAATGCTCTCGAGCTGAGGAGGTGACGGGGCTGTGGTGACGGGCTGAGTGGGTTTATGTTCATATCTTACATCAGGAAAGCCGCCCACAGGACACAGGACGGAATGTATACCGCCCTGACCTACCCTGAGCAAGAAAGAAGAAGAGGCAGGAACAAATGACCTTGGTGGGCGGGATGCAGGCTAGCTTGGTTCTTGGGCTGTGCCGACTCCCTTTCTCTGGTCTTTGACGGCAGCCCAGGCGGCTGGAGCCTGTCATCGGTTTGCCAATTTTGCCTGCTTGGTTCGTCCCACCCGTTGTGCATGTTTGGCTCTGGGTAGGTCAGGGCGGTGCCCATCGTCCCATTCCATGTTCTGTGGCGGTGTCCCCTACACTGGACATGCGGGAGAGATGCAGCAAGTTGGCAAGCCGCGTGTGTGGCTGCATGAGCAGCTATTAGCCTGAGGGCGCAGATAACGAGCCAACGCAACTTGAGATGTCCCACAGCTCAAACTTGCCTGCCTGTCCTTTAGTAAAATTGAACCACACCTCACCCACTGTTTTGATATCGGAGCTGCTCAAGGCTGTTGCTGGTGTTGGCACGCCCTTGTGACCTGACCTGAAGTATGTGTGCTTCTCCGTTGCATCTGCAGCATTCTGCTCACGAGCGGTACCCTTGCCCCCTTGGACTCGTTTGCATACGAACTTCAGCTGCCATTCGACGTCCAGCTGGAAAACCCACACATTGTGCAGCCATCACAGGTGTGTGCGTGAGAGCAGCAATCACAGGTGTGTGTGTGAGAGCAGCCATCACAGGTGTGTGCGTGAGTGCAGCCATCACAGGTGCGTGCGTGAGTGCAGCCATCACAGGTGTGTGCGTGAGTGCAGCCATCACAGGTGTGTGCGTGAGTGCAGCCATCACAGGT
>QAXH01005433.1:5226-15802 GCA_004335635.1 Chloromonas sp. AAM2
ATGATACATCTTCCGGTTCGTCCAACTCTTCGTTTTCATCTAAAAATGCTTTAAATGATTCTTCATCATATCCTACTAACACGGATTCATCTTTTATCAGCACAGGCCTTTTAATCATTACCTGATGTTCCAGCAAAAGATCAAATAATTCATCGTCTGTGAGATTTTTTTCTGCTAACCCGAGGTCTCTCCATTTTCTACCTCTTTTATTTACTAAAACATCTAAACCAACTTTAAATTCGAGCTCTTTTAACTCATCTCTGTTTAGTGGGTCTTTTTTGATATCAATAAATTGATAATCGACCGAATGACCTTCCAACCATTTTTTTGTATCTCTGATTTTATTGCAATTTTTAATGCCTACTAAATGTACCATCGTATTTTTTGGTGAATGTTTTGTATTTTCGAATTCAAGATACGGTTTGTTTCTGCAAATTCGAACGAATAGAACTTCCACTTCGTGCCTTTTATATCAAAAATTTTTTCCGCTATTTGCCTCAGTTTTATGTTACTTATGGGGTCAGGTTGCACCAGAAACGATGCTCAACGAGAGTTTGAACAAGACGCTTACTCCGCCCCTTCAGGATATACCAAGACTACCAATCAGGGAGAAATTCTGGAAAGAGATGAGGACGACTGGCGGACATCCCCCCTTTTCCAGGGATTAATTGAAATTGTACCTGTATATCCCAATCCGGTTACCACAAATCAGGCTATTCAGGTTGAAGTGGAAGTAGCTGGTGTTCAATCGGTTAGCGGGCTTGAAGTATTAACCCGATTCCAGGATGGCAGTTTTCGAAGCTTGTATCAATTATTTGAGACTCTGCAACCCGGACTAACCGTTTTTTCCATTAATCCAATTGAATTTGCTGAATTCGGTAATCCTGAGGGCGCACGTGGTTTAAACCGAATTTATATTGTGGATGGCCGTGGACAAATGATCTCATATGGTGATATTTTAGTTGAATAGAAACTTATTTACCTCCTGCCCTTTCCTATTCAACAACCCTGCTCTTAAACTCACACCTCGATTATTTTTGGCATTGGCATTCCAGCCACTTTCAATTGTTACCTAAGCTCAAAAAATAATTTTTTTCGTCATCTGCGTTTTATACATTATCTTAAGTTACCGATTAAGTAAACTATTGAACGCACATATAAACTCATTCTTAAATATGCTTAAGCCCTTAAACAAATCTACTGCTGAACGGTACAGCAAACGGAAAACAAAAGTTCTTCAGTTCGGAGAAGGCAATTTTCTCAGGGCCTTTGTAGACTGGATGGTTCACAGACTAAATGAACAGGCCGATTTCGATGGGTCTGTTAAAATCATTCAGCCAATTGAAAAGGGTTTAATAGATCTATTGAATGAGCAGGACGGTCTATATCACGTACAACTTCAGGGTATCAAGGATGGAAAACCTTATTCTAATATTGAGTTAATAAAAAGTGTGGAAGGAGGACTTAATCCCTACAAGCAATACAAGGAATTTCTTGAACTTGGTGAGAATCCGGATGTAGAATTTATCATTTCAAATACCACAGAGGCTGGCATCGCTTTTGACGAGAATGATACTGATTATTTCACCACACCAAACAGCTTTCCAGCAAAATTGACTGCCTTGCTCCATAATCGGTTCAAACATTTTGAAGGTGATCCTGATAAGGCGCCGGTGATTATTCCTTGTGAGCTTATTGACAAGAATGGGACTAATCTCAAAAATTATGTAATTCAATATGCTGAATTATGGGATACAGAAACCGCCTTCAGGGAATGGATTGACGAACACGTAATTTTTTGCAATACCTTAGTGGATAGGATCGTACCCGGATTTCCAAAAGAAAATTTGAGTGAAATTTATGAGGAAATCGGTTTTGAGGATAATTTGGCAGTAAATGGCGAATATTTTCATTTATGGGTAATTGAAGGGCCAGCTTCCATTCAGAAGAAATTGCCATTTGATAAAGCTGGTTTGAACGTAAAATTTGTGAATGATCTGTCAACCTACCGAACCCGCAAAGTTCGCATTCTGAATGGACTACACACTAGTATGGTGCCGGTTGGTCTCTTGGCCGGACTCAGAACGGTGAAGGAAGCAATGGAACATCAGCAAGTAGGTGAATACCTGGAAAAAGAGTTATTTGAAGAGATCATCCCCTCCCTTGATTTAGATATGAAAGATGGAGAACTAAAGAGCTTTGCAAAAGACATTTTAGAACGCTTTGAGAATCCGTTTATAAGGCACGAACTAAGTGCAATTGCTTTGAATTCTGTCTCAAAATATAAAGTAAGGGTACTCCCTTCCCTTCTACAATATCACACTAAAAATAATAAACTCCCTAAGCGACTTGTTTTTGCCCTTGCTGCATTAATTCGCTTTTACCAAGGCACCTGGAATGGAGAAAAAACGCCTCTCAATGATTCAAAAGAGATCGTAACATTTATTCAAAATGCATGGAGTTTTCAAGATCATAAAAAAGTTGCACGTACCGTGCTCAGTAACTCTGATTTTTGGGGACAAGACCTTACACATATATCAGGCCTTACCGATCTGGTATCCGAATATTTACAAGATATAGATGAACAAGGTGTCACCAAAACACTGAGTAAGATTTAAGAATGAAATTGCATGCAAATTTTAATTTTACAGCGATAGCAATACATGTCTAATAAAACACTACAAATTCATCCGGAAGATAATTTATTGGTAGCACTAACCGATCTTCAGGCCGGTGATGTCGTTAAACACAATGGAACCGATATCATGGTCAGAAAAGAGGTCCCAGCCAAACATAAATTAGCCTTGCAGGAACTGAAATCTGGCGATAAAGTGTATATGTATGGCTCAATAGTTGGAACGGTAACAGAGAATATTCCAGCCGGCGGTGTACTCACAACTGAAAATACCCGTCACGAGGTGTCTTCTTACACCTTAGAAACGAAGGAGCAGAACTGGGCAGCTCCGGATGTCAAACGATGGAAAGACAAGCAGTTTATGGGTTTTCATAGGGCTGATGGTCGGGTAGGAACGGCAAATTACTGGCTGGTCATTCCTCTTGTTTTTTGTGAGAACCGGAATGTAAATACCATCAAAAATGCCTTCATGAAAGAGCTGGGCTATGCCTCCTGCGATGTGTATGAAAAGTATGTAGCGGAACTGGTTCAGCTCTATAAAGATGGGAACACCGAAAAAATCAAAAATATGAAAGGGGCGCCCGAGAAAAGTCAACTCAGCGAATCAGATCCTCTTTTCAAAAATGTAGATGGTATCAAGTTTCTAACGCACGAAGGTGGTTGTGGCGGCATTCGTCAGGATTCAGAAGCCCTATGTGGTTTGTTAGCCGGATATATTTACCACCCGAACGTGGCAGGAGCCACGGTGTTGAGTTTGGGATGCCAAAATGCGCAAATTGAAATCCTGGAAGAAAAAATTGCGGACTTAACTCCCGATCTACAAAAACCCTTGTATATATACGAACAGCAGCAAAGCGGAACTGAATATGAAATGCTTACCTCTGCCATCCGCGATACGTTCCTTGGTTTGACTGAAGCCAACAAATTAGAAAGAAAACCTGCCCCGCTTAGTAAGCTTACCGTTGGTATGGAATGTGGGGGCTCAGACGGGTTTTCTGGTATTTCTGCAAACCCTTCTGTAGGTCATGCCGGGGATTTAATAACTGCATTGGGCGGTTCAGTCATTCTTTCAGAGTTTCCCGAATTATGTGGCGTTGAACAAGATCTTATCCATCGGTCTAAAAACAAAGAAATTGCAGAAAAATTCGTGGATCTCATGGAGCGTTATGCCGAAGCAGCGGAAGAATCCGGATCGGGTTTTGATATGAATCCTTCCCCTGGAAATATCAAAGATGGTTTGATCACGGATGCAATGAAATCAGCCGGAGCAGCAAAAAAAGGAGGCACATCGCCCATCAATGCGGTTTTGGATTACACCGAGCAAGTTCGCGAGCCTGGCTTGAATTTACTTTGTACACCTGGCAATGATGTGGAAAGTACTACGGCTATGGCCGGTTCAGGCGCACAAATTATCCTGTTTACTACCGGACTTGGAACGCCCACTGGAAATCCGGTAGCATCAGTGGGCAAAATTTCATCCAATAGTCAGTTGGCCGAGCGCATGCCGGATATCATTGATATCGACACCGGCCCTGTCATCAAGGGTGAGAAAACAATTGAGGAAATGGGCGAACAGATCCTGGATTATATTATTGAGCTTGCCAGCGGAAACATCAAAACCAAAGCCCAACAGCTCAATCAGGACGATTTCATTCCATGGAAACGCGGCGTTTCACTATGATTTCAATGGATTTCTCCATTAAAATCGGAACTCAATCTTTAGATATTCAACTATCTAATCTGAAAGATTGGAATCTTATGTTTTTCCCAATGATGAATTTCTACTCCAACTGAGTTATTGAAAAGATCAGCGAAACCAATCAACCGGTAGTTCCCAAGCCGCTGGCTATAGCATTCAGGACCAATAACATTTCGGGTAAATGTGCAGCTGCTTCCTGATCTTTACCTTTACTTTTTAATGACCTCCAAGCCTTCAATTGTTCGATTTGCAGCTGATGAAGCGGTTTAAGTCGTTCTGACCTAAACTTAATCATACTGTACATCCTTGGTCGCCGATCTCTGAGTTTATGCCCATAAAGAAGTTCCAGCATTTCCCGGGTTCGGTTAAATTCGGCCTCGATTTTTTCAAGATAACGCTCAGAAAGTTCCTCATTTTGTACCAATGAAGCATAATCATTCATGATCTTTGTATCCGTAAGCGCTATAGCAGAAGATGCATTGGTAATGATATAGCGGAATGGCATGTAGTTTACAGCGTCTTTACTTAGCTGGGTAAATGCATCCGGCTCTTCTTCTTTCAATCTTTCTAAGGCGGAGCCAACTCCATACCAACCGGTAAGGAAAAAGCGTGCCTGACTCCAGCTAAACACCCATGGAATGGCCCTCAAATCGCCAAATGAACGTTTCCCTGTACGTCTTGCCGGCCGTGAACCAATACTACTGGATTCGATGATGTCGATAGGAGTTGCCTGAGCAAAGAATTGCACAAAATCGTTTGAATATACAAGCTCCTGATAGCTCTCAAGGCTGTAATCATACAATTTGTTTACGATAGGCTGAAGCTTTTTCTGAAGGTCTTTTCCACCGTTTATATTCATGGTGTGTGAAGCCGTCCCGGCTTGGAGTAATTCCAGGTTATATAGAGCGGTAACGGTGTTAGCATATTTCTGTGAGATCATTTCTCCCTGTTCAGTCAGTCTCATATCACCCTGAACTGTTCCGGAAGGCAAGCCTGCTATAAATCGGTGCGTTGGGCCAGCTCCCCTGCTAATGGTCCCGCCACGTCCATGGAAAAAACGAATACGAACCTCATACTTGTTCCCAATATTAGTGAGCTTCTGCTGTGCCTGATTCAAACTCCATAAGCTTGCAAATATTCCACCATCTTTATTGCTGTCGCTGTAACCAACCATGACTTGCTGAAACCGGTCCGTATCATCGCGATGCTTCCGAAAGTTGATGCTTCTTTCCGTAAGCGGATGTTGTAAAAATTGATCTAAAATTTCTGGGCCTTGTTCAAGATCCTCAATCGTTTCCAACAAAGGTACAACCGGTACCTGACAAGCCATACCATCTTCGGTATGCTCCATTAACCCGGCCTCTCTGCATAATACATATACAACCAAAAGATCCGACAGGCTCCTCGTCATACTTACAATGAACGACCCAATGCCGTTTGTCCCAAACCTTTTGATGTGTTTATTAACAACGTGGTAACAATCTAAAACTGCTTCTGCCTCTTTCCCAATTCCTTCACGATTTCTTAAGAAAGGTCTTGAAGATTTAAGTTCTTCATTCAGGAAATCCACTCTTTGGGACTCCGTCCAGTTTTCAAAGTTTTCTCCATCCTCAATTCCCGAAGCTTTTAATATTTGCCCCATTGCCTGATCATGGAATTTACTGTTTTGGCGGATGTCAACTACAGCAAGGTGAAAACCAAATGTTGCAGCTTTTCGGGCTACAGGTTCTACATCTGTTTTCACCAATCGTTCTGCATTAATTTCATGTAGAGACTGGATGAGGATATCAAGGTCAGCAAGTACTTCTTCTTCGGATGTATAATAACGTTCCGGATCAGGTTTTTGAATAGCTTCACCCGATTCATCCAAAGGCAGAAATACCTGCATCAAATTTAAAAACTGTCTCCAGGGTTCATCAATATTTCTTTCTACTGCATACGTGCCTGCGGCGCCTGCTTTGTTTTCAAGTTCTGAAATTCTGCTTGATAGTACATCTGGCGTAGAAACTTCAAATGAAGAGATGCTTAATTTTTGTGCCAGGTCATTTAGATCACTTTTCAGTAGTTGGAGCGCTTGCTTTCTTAGTTTAAATAGCGTTTCACGTGTTACCTGTTCAGTCACAAAAGGATGTCCATCTCTATCACCTCCAACCCAGTTCCCAAATCTAACTTTGGGGAGCTTTCGATAGTCGTTCAGTAATTGAGTATCAAAGCCTGCTTCATGCCAGGCTTCTCTAAGCCGCTGATCAAGCATCGGCAGCACTTCGGGGAATACATTTGATAGATAATGCATGATGTTCCGAAGTTCATCCTGTATAGATGGCTTATGTAAAAAAACCTGCCCTGTATTCCACAAACGCTGCATGGCTGTCATGATCTGCTCACGTAGCTGAACCTTTTCATTATCCGTCCACATTTGATTTTCCCGCTTCACCATCAGCAGGTAAATAGATCGCAGTTGATCTATAACGGTAGAGCGTTTTGATTCTGTGGGATGAGCTGTTAGTACAGGTTCAATTTGAATATCAGAAAGCTGAGAAAATATGTCGTTTTCAGATATGTCTTGTTTTTTCAGGTCTTCTAAAGTTTTACCCCACAAACCTGAAATTCTGGAAAGACCATGCTCATCTTCAAGCTTTCTTCGTAACTGAATGGCTGCATTTTCTTCGACAATAGTGATGAGCTGAAAGTAAAGTGAAAAAGCCTTGCTGATTTTTTCTGAATCTGTTTTTCCATGCTCTCCCCCTTCGATGGCATTTGCAACACCGTTCTCACCGATTTCTTTTAACATTTCAACATAACAATTATGTAAAAAAGTGAGATCGTTTTTAATTTTTTTTAGCTGAATTCCATCATCGGTTGTACTAAAATACATAAGCAGTTACTTAAGAGATTACAATTGAACGTGAATTAACGGAGAATAAAATAATTACTATTTCTAAAATATATCATTTCAGGTATGTGGTAATTTTACCTGATTCATCGAAATCATTGGTACTCAACATATATGATATATTGTAGTTTTTGGGCATCAAAAAGATTCTGTTTCATCAAACAGCTTCTATATGAGGTTACTCAATAAACTAATAAACCTTTTTCTTCAAACTGTGCTTTTGTCTGATTAATCAATTCTGGGGAAGGTTCCTCAATATCGAACAACTCATAATCCATTTCCATGGCTTCCCACTTGTATTCTCCCATCTTGTGAAATGGCAATACCTCTACTCGCTCCACATTACCTAAACGACGAACATAATCTGCCATATTCTGAATGGCGCCCATATGGTCTGTGTATCCCGGGACTAATACGAATCGAAGCCACACAGGAATTTTCAATGAAGCTAATCTTTCGGCAAAATCAAGGGTAGGTTGTAAATCAACGCCTGTTACTCTTTTATAACCATCCGGATCGAAATGCTTGATATCCAACAACACAAGGTCGGTGAGGGATAATAAATCCTGGTCGGCTTTATGGCCCAAAAAACCAGAAGTATCCAATGCGGTGTGTAAACCCATCATTTTGGATCCTTCAAATATCGCTTTAACGAATTCAGGTTGCCAGAGAGGCTCTCCTCCTGAAAGGGTCACTCCTCCTTTCATTGAGAGCAACATATCTTTTTGCCTTGCTATGCCCCTGAGTTCAGTATAAGCATCTGTTTTTATCCCGCCCTTGTATTTTCGGGTATCAGGATTGTGGCAGTAGACACATTTAAGCGGGCATCCATTTAAAAATAAGACCCGTCGGACTCCAGGACCGTCTAACGTCCCGGCTGTTTCCACTGAATGCAGATATCCGGTAATATTTTCCATTTTTGACCTCATCGATTTTTAAAAAAGGGGATGATGCCGTTTTATGCATACATCCCCTTCGTATTCAAGAAACTTAACAGAAACCAATCATTAAGTTCACTTAGTTGCTTTCATGGAATGTCCGTGTAATAACATCCATTTGCTGTTCTTTAGTTAGCTTGTTGAAGTTAACTGCGTATCCTGAAACCCGGATCGTTAGCTGTGGATATTTTTCGGGATGTTCCATGGCATCGACCAGTGTATCACGATTAAATACGTTCACATTCACATGATGGCCACCTTCGCTAAAATAACCATCCAGCAGATTGACCATATTAGTTACGCGGTCTTCTTCGGTTCTTCCCAAAGCACCTGGTACAATTGAGAACGTGTATGAAATACCATCCTGTGAATATTCATAAGGAAGTTTGGCTACCGAGCGCATGCTGGCTACAGCTCCATTTTTATCACGTCCGTGCATAGGGTTAGCACCGGGACCAAACGGCTCACCTTTTTTACGTCCATCAGGAGTATTTCCGGTTTTATTTCCATATACAACGTTTGAGGTAATCGTCAATAATGACTGAGTAGGCTCTGAGTTACGGTATGTTGGTTGCTTTTTAAGTTTATTCATAAATGTTTTGACCAAGTCTTTAGCAATTTTATCAACACGGTCATCATCATTACCGAATAGTGGAAATTCGCCAGTTGTTTCGTAGTCTACGGCTAAGCCGTTTTCGTCTCGTATTATGCGGACATCAGCATATTTACAGGCACTGAGCGAATCTGCTACCACGGAAAGCCCGGCGATTCCACACGCCATGGTACGGTATACGTCCCGGTCGTGAAGTGCCATTTCCAGTCGCTCGTAGTAGTATTTGTCATGCATAAAGTGAATGACATTCAGCGCATTCATATAGGTAGCGGCCAGCCATTCCATCATTGCATCAAACTTAGGCATGAGCTCTTCATACGTAAGTTTTTCGCCCGTAATTGGGGCTAATTCGGGTCCTACCTGCTCCCCGGATACTTCATCTTTACCCCCGTTTATAGCATAAAGCAGTGTTTTAGCAAGGTTGGCACGAGCTCCAAAGAATTGCATTTGTTTTCCAATCTTCATGGCGGAAACACAGCAAGCTATTCCATAATCATCGCCCCAATAGCTTCTCATTAAGTCATCGTTTTCGTATTGCAGGGATGAGGTTTCGATGGAAGTATCAACGCAAAATTGTTTGAAACCTTCCGGTAGTTGTTGAGACCAAAGTACTGTCAAATTAGGCTCTGGTGCAGGACCTAAATTATGCAAGGTTTGCAAGAACCGGAATGATGTTTTTGATACCATCGTACGGCCGTCTATGCCCATACCGCCAATAACTTCAGTTACCCATGTCGGATCACCTGAGAAAAGCTCGTTATACTCCGGGGGCCTCATAAACCGAACCATTCGCAGTTTCATCACCAGGTGGTCAATGAGTTCCTGAGCTTCATCTTCGGTAAGCGTTCCTTCCTCCAGATCCCGCTGAATATAAATATCTAGGAAAGTAGAAATTCGTCCAAAGGACATAGCTGCGCCATTTTGCTCTTTTACGGCAGCTAAATATCCAAAATATACCCATTGAACAGCCTCGGTAGCATTATTGGCAGGCCTTGAGATATCAAAACCATAGCTTGCTGCCATTTGCTTCAGTTCATCCAGAGAACGTAATTGCTCGTTGATCTCTTCACGAAGACGAATGGTTTCTTCTTTCAAATTATTTAGCTCAAGTGAATTCAGCTGTTCTGTTTTATCTTCAATTAGCTTGTCAATTCCATAAAGAGCTACGCGACGGTAATCGCCGATTATACGTCCACGTGCGTAGGCATCGGGTAGACCGGTAACGATACCGGATGAGCGGGCTTTTCTGATCTCATTGGTATAACCATCAAATACGCCATCGTTATGAGTTTTACGTATGGCCGCAAAGGCTTCTTTTGTTTTCTCTGAAAATGTAAATCCATTACTTTCCAAGGCTTTCTGTGCCATGCGTACGCCACCAAATGGCATCATGGATCGCTTGAGCGGTGCATCGGTCTGCAGGCCAACAATTTTTTCTAATTCCTCATCAATGTAGCCGGGACCATGAGACACAATAGACGACACTATTTCTGTATCGGCATCCAGAACTCCTTTTTCTTGCTCATTTGCCATAAGATTCAACACCTGCTGCCAAAGTAATTTGGTCGTATCGGTGGGGCCGCTTAAAAATGCATGATCACCTTCATAGGGTGTATAATTCTTTTGAATGAAATCTCTTACTTCAATTTCTGTATCCCATTTTCCAGTCGTAAAACTCCGGTAATACTCGGGAGTATCATCTGTTAAAAAAGGCAGGGAGTTATTTTTGTCTATTGTTTTCATAGTGGTTCAGTTAGAACATGTTGATGGTAATTTGAACGCCGAAATTTAGTGTATG
>QAXH01005435.1:0-22169 GCA_004335635.1 Chloromonas sp. AAM2
GACAAATCACAAGCAATGCATGTACGACTCGTGAGTATGACATTGCACCGATATTGATGCTGGGGTTGAGCGACTCCCTATGCGCCTATGCCGTATGCACAAAACATTCCTCCTCCGCATGTGAAGACTAACCCTTGTTGCCGCTCAAATCACCAGCTTATTGATGTCAGTTTGTCCATGTGGCTTTGATTTTGAAGTCCAGCATCATGCTCACATTGACCCACCTGAAGATTGTCTGTGGGCGTGCCACGGAGCCCCAGTCGAGCACCACCCCCGCCTGACCACGCCGAAAGGGCGGCTCACGGCCAATGGGGTGACGCTTGAGCCACTGCAACAACACATCATTGTGCGGCAAGGCAGTGGCCACCACGTGTCCACAAGTGTGTCACAGCATCCTGTGTGCTTCTTGCTTGTCAGCTGGTCTCAGTCTTGTTCGCAACTGTCTGACTTTGGCTCTACCCGTAAACGCAATTCCACCATGACCTGCCGGCTGTCCGCAGCCCCTTGGTCAAACTAAGCATGCCGCCTCATCAGCTGCTGATAATTCTCCTGGCGCCCTTGCTCCGCAACACTACTCCACTTTTGCTTTGTTTTCATTATCATTGCGATCTATTCTCACCTGTGCCAGTCCATTTCTCACTCTGAGGTCCCTGCCCTGCCCCTGCCTGAGGTAATCATCAGGGCTGTGGGGCGGAAGGCCCACGGACCGCTGCCAGTCGCGCAGAACCTTGGGGCCTGGACCGAAAGAAGGGTGATAACTGATAGCAGAACGAGTGAGAAATCTACTTGAAGTTGTGGCAATGATCAGACAAGGGCTCAAGCAGAATATATATATATATATATATATGTGTGTGTTTACACCAGGAAAGCCGTCAGGGGAGACGGAACGGGATGGGCACCGCCCTGGCCTACCCTGAGCAAGAAAGCAAAACCAAAGCAGGGAACAAAGCAGGCAAGGCAGGCCAACCCAAAGCAAAACAGGACAGAACCGCCGAAGTAAAGGTCAAAGACTAGTTAAAGGGACGCAAGAAGGGCCAGGAGGCCTAGTCAGTCACGTCCAGGAAGAGGCAGCCAGGCTGCAACGGGGCGGAACGTCAGAGAACAGGGACAGCCAAACTGCAACAGGGGCCAAAGAGCAGGGCCCGGAACGGCTGAATGAGGCTCAGGGGGTGATTAGGCTGCTATAAATGAACATTGAACTTGCATGTGATGCATAGTGCAAGCGTGAATGCATGGGCGAACATACAGTATGTGTCGGTTTCATTGGCATGCGTGAATTAGGGGCGGTTCATGCAGTGAGGTGAGTACGTTCAGTGTTGCAGTTTCTGTCAGTTTTCCTCACCCAGGTACTCATGCGAGCCCCCCTTGTCGTAGAGGGATATGCGCCCATGGGCCCTCTCAGGGCTCAGTGGCTCGAGTGCGGCTGGGCTGACAGGGCGCAGACCACCTGCATGCACGCCGCGGGTGCATAGTGCACCCAAGTGCAAGTACATGTGCGTGTGGGAGAGAGAGCCACAGTGGTTTTTGTTTGCATGTAAGCAGGGGTGACAGGGTGACTACACAGAACTGCCGTGGAGAGCCCATGCCAGCCAGCCTATTCATTTGTCCCATGCTGAAAGCCAGGCCGTACACTGCAGCTACACATGAGCATGACAGGCGGTGTGTGAGAACAGTTGCATGTGTATGCGCATGCACTGCCACGTGAAGCCATTGGTAGCTCCCACAACACGGGATCTACGGTTGTGGAGCCAAGCCGGCTAGTTCAGCCATAACACCGCACGTGTTGCTGTATGCTTTGTTGCTCGGCCTCGCGCAATGGCATTCCATTCAAGGCTGAGTGGTATGTGAGAACGGCGCTGAACTCAGTCAATGCACCTGTGTGCGCCTTCTGGGTAACTTGCGCAGCAGTGTATGAAGTCCTCAGCAGACATGATTGCACTTTCTCTAGTCTTGCCCATCAAGGATATACTCTACCATAGACTTATTTATGACACGTTCAAGCTGCAGCAGGCCAGACCCTTTTATTTGCAGGCCAACATGACAGAGCATGTGGCCCCGTACCCACCACCGGGAGCCGAACGTGGTCGCACGGGAGAGGGCGAACGGCTGACAGCAGCAGCATCGCGCTCTGGTGCCAATGAATTCCAACCACTGAGAGCAAAGCGCGGAGGTGGGCTGACTGGCCTGATTTCATGCACCCGATGAAAACCGTCCAGCGTCACTGGCCGCGCTGATTGGGGCCTAGGTATCAAAGACTCCTTCACCTCTGCTCGCCCATGCTTGCGGGATCCGCCTAGGGACTCCAGCTTGCTGTGCTAACTGTTTTTGGTCATGTACGATCAGTCGCGGGCATACCAAGCTCGTGAATGTTTTTACATGATCATACAACGTGCTGCCGTACAAAAAAGCAGCAAGAATAAGCGAAACCACAACATACCGCCCATCATACCTTCCGACGTCCAAGGTCACACAGGCTGTGAGACTCACACTAAAATCACTAAGACTTTTGAGTGTGCCGTATGTGACTGTTCATACGTAGTGAGTGTTCGGTGTGTCAGTCTGATACACAGTAGCATAGCCTTGCCACTGTCCCAGAACACACACAGTCTCAGAGCTTCAGCCCATACATGACACATTGCGCCCTGTTCCAACACATAGGAAATGGCCCCGCTGTTCAGAAGAAGGCAACTCCTTTCATTCCACCTGCAATTCCTGGTCCAAGTTTGCAGGCTGCCGGCACCAAATGGATATCCGTATAGAGACAGCAAAATCTTGTCTACCGGACAACGCATGTGCACACTCATGACGTCGTCTGAATAGGATTGCTGCAGCATCAGCTCACATCCTCGGGCGCTGACCAGCTTTCACGCTGGCCAATCACCCCTTGAATGGCGCAAACACGCACACTGAGTTGTGGCCACCAAAGCCAAAGGAGTTGGAGATACCAGCAGTGACCTGCGTGCACGAATGTTATTGTGAGATTGGCTGTTGAGACAAGGACACAATGGATGAAGGGCGACACGTTGTTGTTGGGAACATGGACTTGCAGCCACGGGCTGTCCCGAGCACAGGACAAGATTGGTGAATGCCATGATGGCGCTGTCAGTGCTAATCAAGCATGCATGGATGGATGCATAGCAGCAATGCCGCGCAGCAAACCCAGACCCATCATGCCAACTCTTCCAACTGGACTGCACTGATGGTGTGACTAGTGTATTTTGTCTCCATAAGTGTATTGCAGCCATGATGTAAATGCGATCCGCTCATCCCCACCTCGAGCTGTTTCTTCTCGTTTGGCACTGTGTCAATGCCCGCCACCTCTTCAATCAGGTTGTTCTGGTTGAGAGTGGGGTGCAGCCAGCCGGTCTCAATGGCCTTGAGCACAGCGATGGCCTGCGGACACAGCAATCATACGGCCAAGTGAAGTATGACTATGGCGTCAGCACACAGCATGGTATGACACAAGCCACAGTCAGTCACAGACAGCCAGTCAGCAGAAAAAGTCTGACTGCAGTGTCGCACATGCCAACATGCAGCACAGCCACAAGCCAGAAAGCCAGCTCGCCAGATAACACACACAAACAGTGCATGTGGCGAGTATGTGCATGCAGGAAGACGCGCGCGTGCAGCAAGGCCAACCTGCCACCCATGGGCTAACCTGCCAAGTGAACTATTTGTGAACAGTGAGCAGTGCCCCGCTTGTCACCCAACCTTGTACACCCTGGCACTCGCACACATACACTCATGCATTGCAGTGTACACATGTACCCTGCAGGCCTGTGCCCTGCCACCCACCTCCATGCCTCCTGCAGCGCCCAGGCAGTGCCCGATCATGGACTTGGTTGCGTTCATCTTGATGTGGCTGGTGTTGGTGAACACCTTCTTGACGGCCTTCACCTCGGCAATGTCGCCAACAAGGGTGCTGCAACACAAGTCAACACACAAACACCACACACATAATGGCCATGAATACGTGACATGGGGTGCTGCAGAACAAATTAATACTATGATATCTACTTGCTGGGCTGGTCGATGGAGAACAAGAAACCCTGGCACAGACGCCGCTGAAAGCTCGCGACGGAATGGCAGAGAGCAGAGCAGGCCGCCACGAAATCTCGAGGCCAGACTCTTGTGCACAGGCTGAGCAGCTGCAAGGCTTTGCCCATGCATGCATACATTGGATGCATACACACATGGACACCTCATTTGCATAGCCCATGAATGTACTACTTTGTGTCAGTGCTGCTGTGTCCCCCTTCTCACCTGGTTGCGTGTGCGTTGATGTAGTTGACCTGGTCCCTGTCGATGCGTGAATCCTTGAGCGCCAGCTCAATGCATGTGCTCACGCCCAGGCCGTCCGACCGAGGGTCCGTCATGTGGTGCGCGTCACATCTGCGCAGCAGAACCATGCAATCCTCAGGGACCATGGAGTCTTCATGTACTGAGGCCTCATGTACTGAATATTACAGCTGTCACCCATTATGTACTGGGTTTTATGGGTAAGTTGGGAATCTGGTGCTGTGAATACCGAGTTGGGGGCGCAACTGTGTATTCTACACAGACTTCAAACACAGTAAGGAGAGATGCTGAGCCCTTGTGCATGAGCAGCCAGGCTGTGCAAAGGACCCAGGACGTACTGCGAGCGGCCAGTAGCCAGAAAATCAACCAAATCACGGGTACCAAATGACAGTCATAGCCTAGTGTGATTCTCAGAGGATCCGACCATGCACTACTCAGTCTCACGCGGTATCCATTGTGTGATATGCCTGGTGGTCACACTCACGTGATGGCGCCACCTAGGTACTCTCCGTAAATCTTGGCCCCGCGCTTCTCTGCGTGTTCCAGGGACTCGAAGATCAGCACACCCGCGCCCTCACCCATCACAAACCCATCACGGTCAGCGTCCCATGGCCTGAACACCAGCAAGCGGCACAAGCGACCAGTATGGGATTGGTATTACAGTTGACGGGGTCATAACTGCCATTCCACACCCAACAGCTTGTTGTGCAGAGAGCACTTGATGTGGCACATGGCATGAATGACAAATGCCATGGGTGGAAGAGACGCCATGGGTGGAAGAGCTGGACATTCCATTGTGACAGGCCCTCCCTTACCCTGCAGTAGATTGCTGTGACTTCTGTTTGCAGACAATCCTCACCGGGACGCCTTCTGTGGCTCGTCATTCCGGGTGGAAAGGGCACGGCATGCCACGAAGCCACCCAGGCCCACTGGGATGATGGGTGCCTCACTGCCGCCCACCTGCACGGAGCCACATGCACACTGCTGGTGACGGGCGTGGCATGACTGCTGCAACCACCTTGTACTGGCATCACTCCTTGGATAGATGGTTGGCATGCATGGTGGCATTGCTCATGGGCGACAACACCATGCGTGGCAAGCCATTGAGCCCAATACTTGCAACGTTTGACAGCCATGCAGGCTCATGCATGTTCGTTACATTTCTATTTGCTGGTTGCAGGCGCGGCATTGCAGCTGCAGCCGCCTTGAACAGCTACATGCATGATGGCATCACTCAAGGCTGAGCAAGCAACAGGTCATGCGCTCGACTACTTCCTTTCTATGCCAGCTGTGTTGCAACTGCAACCTTCTAAGCAAGTCCACCCACCACCATGACATCGCAGTCTCCATTCCGAATGTGGTTGGCAGCAGACACAAAGGCATAGTTGGCGGTGGCACAGGCGGTGGAGATGGAGTAGTTGGGGCCCATGAAACCCTGCAAGCATTGTGAGAGGTTGCATGGCTTTGTGAGTTGACCTTGTTTCTGGTGCATTGATGAACCAAACGGTTGTGCCGTACTTGCTGTGTGTGGTCGTTTTGAGCACCATGTGCCAGAAGGCAACCAAGTATCTGATAGCCATGGTGGCCATGGATGCATCGGCTGTCATCCAATAGCTGTCTGGTTAATCACTTAGCCCTACCTGGTCAATGGCTAGCAAAGCACCACCCATGTTGGTGATGGCATATGGGATGAAGAATGGTGACATCTTCTTGTAGCCCTTCTGAACCAGGTTCACCACACCTGAGAGGAGCAGGGTCAGGTGAGCATGGGTCAAGCTCACATCGTCAAGCATGCATCATCCATAAGCTCTAAGCATGAGAAGGCGCCTTGCATGCCTTGATAATCCTGTTTGTTCACGGCTCACCGTCCTGGAAGACTGTCAGGCCGCCCATGCCAGTGCCGACCAAGATGCCCACGCGTGTAGGGTCCAACTTGGCATAGCCCTCTGGGTTTGCCTGCTTTTCAAGCCCGGCCATGCGCAGCGCTTTCTTGCCCGACACCATGGTGTACTTGAGGCAGTCATCGTAGCGGCGAGCGTTCTTGGCATCAATAAGCCTGCGTACCACAATGACCCATGATGCTGAGCTGGCGGGTAAAGTAGGGTGGGCGACAATTCAAGGCACGTCCCATACTGGCTCAACAATACGTGTGATACCGCCAAATCAGTCGCACTGCTGATGATCTGTCTGTTGTGAGCTTTTGACCCGGAAAAATGGCAAAGCCCAGGCGGCGGATGTGCCAGATGACACGCACTTCTCATCGTCGAAGTTCTTGATCTGTCCACCAAAGCGAGTAGGAAACTCCTTGGCGTCAAACCTGTCGATCAAGCTCACCCCGCTCACTCCCTCCAGCAACCTGCAAGTGCAGAACATGGTCCCATTGCTCCGTATAATCAACCCCCATGACAGCTAGATGTACCAGCATCTGCTCGATGCCTCAATTACGCTCACTTGGAGTAGAACACGTCAGGGTCATTGCCGAAGACGGAACAACACCCAATTCCAGTGACGACGATGCGTTGCTTGGCATCCCGCTGTGCTGTGGCAGCTGCTCTCACACTCAAGGCACCTGCAAACCAACAAACACGGGAGGGGGGCGTTATGCTCAGTTCCCTGGGTTGGGCTGACAAGGATGCAAGTGCGATCAGTAGTCCCAATCAAAGCTGGATTTTGAACGCCAATGGCAAAGCCTGGGCAGATTCACCGCCCAGACCCTGTGGCGAACTCACCAGACCGATTGGCCTTGCGGCTAACCTGCGCCGCGCCAGCGAAAGGCCGAACTCCGGCTTTCAGATTGGCTGCCATCTTGACAGTGTGCGCAAACAGGACGAGAGATGGCAGTCTAGGTCAAAGTAGTTGCCAACTTTGCGGTTTCGTGCAACGTAAAAAACTGCATGCGGTGACCAGGGGCCTGTGCCTCAGTACTGCCAAAGGCTGTGCGTTTGCCGGCCATTAATTGTCTTGGCATTTCAACTTCTGGCTCTCATGCCATGCCATGCAGCCATTGGTACGCACTTGCAGCAATCCTCATGTCAGCTACTGCTGAACAGCTCTTGCACTTGGAGCTGACTGAAAGGGGCATCCCCCAGGATTGCAGTTTGCTGGCCGCAGAGACCCAGACCTGGTGGCAGTGGCCGCAGAGACCCAGAGACCCAGACCAGGTGGTAGTGGTCCTCATAGAGCCAGGAAGGGCAGAAAGTTCCTGGTTGACACACAGGTCCCTGGAGAAACACAGGCACCAAAAGGAGCACCGCCACTGGTGGCACTCACTGGTAGCCATCTGTGTTACCAAGACATCCAGCACATACCATCCTTTGGTACGTCATACCAAGACAGCCAGCAATGCACGCTGGAAAGCCATGACGCTGGAAAGCAAGACGACACGCTGGGGAGACCCATGACGCCTGTGACGTCTGCCCACGATGTGCTTGTGTGGCACACGGAGGCGACCCTCACTCTGACGGCACTCTGACGACACTGTTCCTTGACTTGCCGGACGGGCTAGTGGTCTAGCTCGTCCATCATGGCAGCCCCTGCACAACACATCAAATTCAAAGGCATAGCGGGGCTCCCCACTTTGCTTGTTCAGGTCAAGCGGAGGATTCAAATGTGATGTTGAAGAGGGGGCCCATGAGCTTTCATGTGCATGACAACTGCACGGCTGCTTTCCAGGCGGTCTGTTGCACCATCCACCGCCTGGAAGCACAGCACAGACATCCTTCCCAGCGATCAGCTGGGCAGACCATCTTTGAGGCGCTGCAGGGTCTCTCGACTGCACGTATTAGTGGCCCGCTGTGATCCAGGTGCAACAGACCGCCTGGTACGCAGCTGTGCAGTTTGCACGCACATGAAACCTCATGAGACTTTCCATGACCAAGCAAAGGCATAGCGAGGCTCCCCATGCCAGGTTTCTGAGACCCAGCCCGTGCAGATGCGCTGTGCACGTATTCGAGTTCCAACATATGAGCCGCATGCAAACTTTGACCAGTGCGCTTTCCTGGTTTCACGTTAGTGAGTCGTCTATGTGGACCTAACAAGGTTACCTTGCACATGGGCTATTCAATCTTCAGTCCAGCTATCTGCACGCCTAGTGCCTGTGGGACCACATCAGTAACCGAAAACCGCACCCATGCCAGACCCGCTGCCATTTGCGATTGCAGTTGCCCAGGCCAACACACTGCAGTTATCAGACGATATTTGGCCATCTGCGCCGTGGTTGTTTGAGGTAAACGAGTTCAGGGTCTGGGTGTTGGCAACTCGAGCACGATGAGCATTCCCAATCCGCAGAATGTGGCGGCCGCAATCGTTAACCTGGGCCGGGCGGCCCAGGTGGCCATCATAGGTGGTCTAGGCTTCTATGGCGTGTCACACTCGATCTTTAATGTGGAGGGCGGTCACCGCGCAGTGGTCTTCAATCGGGTTGTGGGCATCAAGGAGACGGTGCGTGTTGATACTGTGGAGCAAATCTCCCGCTTCGAGGAAGAAATTGAGGCTCTGGGCCCTACCTCCCAGAATGATCCAACCCGCAGGTGTATGAGGAAGGTACTCACCTGATGATGCCGTGGTTTGACCGCCCCATCATCTATGACGTGCGCGCCAAGCCAGTGAACATTCAGAGCGTGTCAGGCAGCAAGGATTTGCAAACGGTGCGTGCATCCCGACATCGCCGTGCAGCAGCCACCTTGGACAGTAGAGCAGCAAGCCCCAAGCCCCCCTATTGAATGTCAACTGAAAATCATCCTGGGCCTACGCAGGTGAACATCGGGATACGAGTGCTCACCAAGCCCAACTCTGCCAAGCTGGCCACGATCTACCGCACCCTAGGCACGGACTACGCTGAGCGAGTCTTGCCTTCCATCATTCAGGCAAGAGAGCTGTATTGCTAACTATTACAGTTATCAATGATGGATCTGCCCTTGATTGTTGGCTTTCTGGCCAGGCAGTGGCAGGGACAAGCACCTGATGCCCATGAGTGATGCTTTGTTCACCATCAATGCTGTGGCCGCAGGAAACCTTGAAAAGCGTGGTCGCCCAGTATAATGCCAGCCAATTGTTGACGATGCGAGAGGTGGGCCACTGTCACTTTTACTGTTCCTTCAACACTATTATGAATGAAATGTTGCCTTGTACACATGACTACCTAAACAGGGGCGTGGCACTGATGTATCACAAACAGGCAAGGTTGTATGGACACGCCTCAATTCTAATTTTCATTGATTGCTTGCAGCTTGTCAGCCGTGACATCCGGCGCATTCTTCAGGAACGCGCACGCCACTTCAACTTGGTGTTGGATGATGTGTCCATCACACATCTCACTTTCAGCAAAGTGTACGAGGCAGCAATTGAGGCCAAGCAGGTGTGCGGGCTACATGGACGTGTCTACACAGGCTTATGGGAACACGCTGTGCTCTTCATCCATGACAGGAACTGCCCTGCGGATGGGGGCCGGGAAAAGTCGTGAATCACTAGTCATGCTGGTTGCATGTCACGGCAGTCCCAGGAAGGCGCCATCTAGGGTGCCACGAAGGGTAGCCCAGGCATGTATGCATGCATTGCTCGTCATCAAGCGGCTGCACGACATGTAAGGGCAACCACACACCAAACGGTCAGTCGATACAAGGTGTACAAAGCCAGTGTTGCACAATTACATGTTTAAAGATTGCTGCACCTGGACCGCTGTGAGTGCAAGTTGGAGTGTCGCTGTACACACGCACGTCATGCCTGGTGCCTGTCAGCCAAGGTGTTCAAAGTATGTGCATGCGTTCATGCTCCTCGATATGCTTGATCAGTCCTTTGAGCACCTTGTGCGTTGTTGCTCTGCCCAGGTTGCCCAACAAGAGGCGGAGCGAGCCAAGTTCGTGGTTGACAAGGCCATGCAGGAGAAGGAAGGAAGCATTGTCAAGGCACAGGGAGAGGTGGGTGGGCAATCCGACATGGGAAGGCTGGCATGTGCATGCACATGAACGTGCAGCAACTTCCGCAGCAAGAGGGAGCAGGGAAGGACGAGCAACTCAGGGTGCCAACCTGTGAAGCGAATTGGCGTGCTCTAGACCATCGTTTGGCTTGATGGGGCAGGGTGTCTCAGCACAGGCAGAAGGTACCTTTGACAGGCTGTTGTTGATGCATGGAGTTTGGATCAGCGGAGTCCATGCATGGTAGCGACGCTGCCTGATGCATGCCTGTGTCACCTTGGTGTTCATAGATATACAGACCATGCTGACGTGATTAGTGATACATTCGGGTCAGCACAGCTAATGTATGGTGGCGGCACGCGTCGCATTGAGCCATCAACCAAGGACCTGGAACAGACTGAGACATGCTGGTATAGACATGCTGGAACGAGTCTGGACGTGCTGGCATCACATGCAGATGACTTAGCAATAGGGAAAGGGATTGTCATGCAAAGAAGTGCGGAGGTTTGTTGCTCATTAGTGGCCTGCTCGTACAGCATTGGATTCAGCTTCGCCTTGCCTTGATTGCACCACCCTTGCCCGACGCGTGCAGGCTGCATCTGCCAAGCTCATCGGTGAGGCTGTCCAGCAGAACCCGTCGTTCATCATGTTGCGTAAGATCGAGGCCGCCAGAGAGATCGCCTCCACCATCAGCCAGTCGCCAGCCAAGGTCTACCTGCCTGCAGAGAGCCTTCTACTCAATGTGGTGGGTGGCAGGAACAGCTGGCAGGGCATGGGTAACAAGCTGTGTTGGGCTGGCTGCATGTATGCATGTTTGGCATGGTCATCAACATTGAACTTGTCAACGCTCGAACTAACATGCATGGGGCGCACGACCACGGGCTGTGTTGGGGCCATGGCAGTGACAAGTACTCTGTTACGCTGCCTGCACATGTCTGAACCGTCCATGCCTTTTCATCAACATACAGGTTTGTTATCGCACCGTCTTTTGGACCTGTCAAGAAGAAGTTCTGCCTCACATGTTAAACATTTGCTTGAACCTGACATGCATGGGGCACATGCAAGGTTACTGCTGTATGTTGTGTGGCTGCAGCATGACTTCACCGTGGAGCTGGGAGCTGGAAACAAGAAGAAGTAGACTGGCAGTCTAGAACACCCTTCATCAGGCTACAACTCACAACCCTGGCCTCGTATCCGAGTGGACGGCGGTCAGGCTACTTCAACCCTCGCCTGGACTTGACCTGAGCTCCTTGTCTGGGTGGAGGGCAATTTGGCTAGCTTGTACCTTTCCTGGACGTTGGCATGCTGCAGCGCTGGAGCATGGGCTCTTAGCAGGCGTCAGCACACAGATGCATCTCGTGCACCTGTCATCTTGCTCCTGCTTACCCTTTGCTTCATGGGTGTCATGGCATCTTGCCATCGACATCAAGTGCAAAAGAGCAACTGCAAGCTCGCTGGTTCAGGGTGTGTACAGGAACGGTCGACATTGGATAGCTGGTCCTGTGCCACACAATTTCCTGGTGCTTCATATGGCCGGCCATGGGATGCTTTCAAGCACAGCAGGTGTTGCACCGTTACAGACAGCAGGCGTACATTATCGTGGTACCGTTAACTCTGGTAACAAGCGCAGCACACGGTGCGCAGCAGGGGCGTGCGTGAAGTCCGGCCATTTCGCACACTGGTATGAACTAAACATGTTTTCTGCAGGAGTGCATACCATATGTCACACCGAATCACGCAGGATGTAAGGAGTTGTAAGTGCGGATGACTGTGTGAATCCGATGAGTGCAGTCTGAACAAAGTTTTGTTGGTTTTGAATGTTGTGCGACGCCTCACTGGTGAGTCCGCTTTGTAATGAGTGTGAGACGGGATATCGTTTTCTGTTGGAACGTTTGTGTCCAGTCTGGCTGCCACACAACTAGCATACTGGTTGTAAGACGCAACGCTTCTACACAGATTGACTTGGCAGAATTGCCAAGTGCCACGTGGTATGGGCCAAATGAGCCACTTCACATTTCTACATGGTGGGTATACCTGCAGCACATCACTGTAGCCACGCATACAACTACTGATTTGCAGACGCCCAACCAAACTCCTTCAGTAGCATAATCACTGCTTACGTGGGGGTTTGAACTTTTGCCGTAAGCGTAAGCATGTCAGCGTAAGCGGTGACTATGCCCAACAGTCTTCTGCGCACGGGAGTGGATTTGACAGGGAATCAAAGCCAGGCCGTGAGGTGGCACAGACAGTCGAAAGACACGCAGGTGGAGACCTCGTGAAGGCGTCATGCAGCGTGAATTCCACCAGCTTGATTGCAGTAGTACCTCATGCAGAAGCTACAGGAGGAGCTTTCAGGCATTTCTTTTGCGCGGTGTTGCCATGGCATGAGGTGGTCTATTGCGTTGCCCAAAGCAAGAACAAAGCTGATCTGCTGAATGACAAAGTGTTCGGGTGCCTCCTGTGCTTCTGTTCTTGCATCAAGGCATATGCTGGGCTGCTAGCATTCTTACAAAACCACAATCAGCCACTGCTAGTGAAAGCGAGAAGGAGACGTGTAATGCATCAAACTCTATCCCTCCTTGCACAAAAACGCTGTATGACTGGTATGCGCACTCTACCGTGTTCTGTAGGTTTTGAGTGCAAGGGTCAACACAACTAGTCCGCAACAGTAACAGAATTGAAATAGAGATTCAGACTATCCGAGACAAAGGAAAGGAATATGTTGCTAAGGATGAGCGTGCGCCAGCTATGCTGGTTGGCACAGGCCTAGATGTGAATTGTTTCCCTGAACCCAGCTATGGCTTCATGGGCTTGAATACGCTCATCCGCCGTGCTGCGTGGTATGTGAGTCGCGTCTTCTTGCTGCCTTCAGCATTGGTCCAGCTACCTGCTATCTGCTCAAGGTCTGCTCAAAGCTTTTGCTGGGCTGCCAAACAATCATCAAGCTGCACCGGATACACTGTGTGTGCATGCACAGGTGTCACATGTGCGTGTCACTGTACAAACCAGCCGATATAAATCTTCGGCAGGTTACGGAGATGTGGCGCTTGCAGGTGCGCGTGATGCTGATGCATTGGCCCTGGCCCGGCTGGCCAGTGTCTCCGCCAATTCGTAGCCATGCTCCACCACTTTTCCCAGAGCCACACCTGCACAGCAGTCACATACAGCTTGCTGCTGTTGTCCTCTTACTAGTACGCATGTGTACATACCGGATATGTTACTACAGATGTCACAATACAAAGTAGCACCCAAGTAGTGGCAGCTTTGTGGGCTGAGAAGGGTCCAGACCATATGCAACCACACATCTTGAGACCAGCTTGCCAATGTGAAAGTACCTCGTCTTCATCACACTGCTATTCTTGCCATGGCAAACTGTTGTTCTTGGCTGCTGTTGTTATAGCCTACGTTGTGGCTACGTTGTGCTGTTGCCATGGCAACGTTACTCACCGCACACGTAGTTTCCTCCCAGGATCAGCCCCTCCAGGCCCGCCTCCTTGATACCGGCCTGGGCGGCATGCAGCTGCACAGGAAAGAAAAGCAATATGAAACAAACAATAACAACAATAACAACACGGATGGTGCCTTTGCAAGGGTGCTTGCTCTGCCACTGCCCGTCAGACTGTTGCATCGCAGTGCTTCGTGCACACCGACACAGATGTTGATGGACACCAAACATACCTTGCTTGACCGCTTCAGATTGTGCAATCCTGACACTGTGCATCTCGGTTTCCATTCAGTCTCACAGCAGCAAAACACTGCCAAACTTTATTTTGATTCCATCACAAACATGTTGTGCGTCAGTCCCGGACTTTTGACACGCCCGATTCCGGCTGGAAAGGCGCAGTTGCAATTTATCATCGTGCAGCCAGCAGTGACCAGCTGTCATGATACACCCAACCTCGGACAACGTGTTGCCAGGCGCAAATCTTGCAATTGCTGTCCGACGGTGTACCTTGTCTTGATGTCCGATGTTGAACTGAGGGATGGCGCGGGTCCATGTGCGAACGCCCACTGTCTTGGGCTGCGGCGCGTCCGGCTTAATGAGCATGGTGCGCAGGTCCTTGTCAACCTGACAGTAACAGCCAGTAACAGTCAATATCAGTCAGTAACAGCCGACAACAGCCAATAACAGCCGCTGACAGTCCACTGCCAGTAACAGCAGTTCCTTTGTTCCTGGTTGGTTAGCACTGCAAGTTCGTCGTGTTGTTGTCGTAAACATGCGTCACTGATGTCTTCATGCAGCGCTTGCCAGCGCTTGCCAGCGCTCGCCTGGGCAAGTGTTGTGCTTGCACTTGTCACATCAACAGCTGTCCCAGATGCCCTCACCTGCGTTACGAGTTCTTCCGGTGTCTGGTTGAGGATGCCCCTGTTCTGCGCTCCACCGATGTAGTTGAGCAACAGGATCTCGCCCGCAGGTGCCCGGCCGGGGAACAGGGAGGAGGAGTAGATGGTGCCAAGGGTGGTGATTTTCTGCAGGCAGCAAGGAATGCAGCCGTTAACACAGTGGTGACTTCCGTCCATGCAGCTAAGCTGATAGAGCTAGAGGCAAAAGTAGGCCCTGATGCTAGCTTGTGCATGTTGCCCCAGCGTAGAGTACCCTCTGCCCTCTCAGGCCATGGCATAGATCGGCATACATGTCGAATACTTTGGAACTCTGCGTAAATAACCAGAATATAGTGTTTAGGTTCTGTCTGGCTCCATACCAACCGTACGTCCTCAAGTTTCCCCTGGCTTCCATGCCTGTGCTGACCTGGGAGCGCGGGTGCAGCTGGCCAAAGCCGGGCACCGACCCGTCCGCTGCCTTGCGATCGTCCCTCACAGCTGAGATGGGATAGGCAACAGTCACGGCGGCCACGGGCGGGTAGTCAAACGCAGCCAGGGCATCAGCGGCCTTGGGCTGCAAGATTCACAACGACAGCACAGGCAAAGTACTGTAACATAAGGAAGAAAACGCGTAACAGCTGGTATGGTTCTGACTGCCAACTTGTAGTGGTGTAACGTGATCAGCTCGTACTCAGACAAGTCACAAAGCACAGCAGAGCTGCCAAACAACACCAACCAAACCAAAACCAACACACAGGGAAGTCTGCATGGCTCCGGCACGCAACACGACAGGGGAAAACAAGCCTGCTTTTGACAGCCTATGAAAAGTGGCAGCGTTGGGCATGCGAGTAAAGGATAGGGAAAGCAAAGCAACCTCGTGAAGCTCAGGAAAACGTCATAAACTCAGCCATCCAACGGCCTCGTCCTGTTCCTTGGTGCTTTAATCACTGCAACTGGATGCACCACCACAATCATTGCAAACAGAGTCAGAACAGGAGACAGTGACAGAGGCGGCCCAACGGCGGTTTCCTGTAATCATGGCGGTGCATCATCTCTTGATCTGCAGAAACCCATGGCATCACACGAGCCAAGTCTGCAATTGACGAAAACCCTAGAAGATGTCATCAACGCCTACATCCGTCCCTGAATGCTTTGATCGCTTAACTCTGGCCCCACCCACCCAGACCCACCGATTGCTTGCGGAACAGGTCAGCAGCGACCCATGCAGGCACTGTGGACACGACCTGCTTGGACCGGATCTCCGCTGGGCCCTGTGGCGTGTCGTACCTGGGGCAGATGTACAAACCACACGTGTGGGTGTGGGCATCCGCAGACATGCCCAAAGTATTCATGTGTGCGATAGCAGGTGAGCTTGTGCTGGGTGGATTGATATTTTGTGGTGCTGCATGGCTGCTCACATGGGCCTCTTAACCTAGCAAATGTTCCAAGTTCTGATACATGAACCATCAAGCAACGTCTGCCCTCCCTCTAAGCTGCATGTTCGGCTGCAGGGCTCACATGGCTGGCTTCACCCCATATGCGCGGCAGCCAGACGTGTGAAATATCGACTTACTTGAGCACAAAGACGCCGCTGGCATCCTTGCTGATGTCTGTCAGCTTCCAGTTGGTCCTGAATGACATGTCACATGTGTACCACATGAAGCGTGTGCACCGCATGTGCGTCACATGAAGCATGTGAATGTCATTAGGCATGCAAGACGGCAGCTGGAGCTACACCATGCTGATGCTTACAGCACATTTGACAGTTCATCTTTTCCAAACATGCCAGCAGTTGGCACAGACGCTGCACACGTGGCTTGAGGGTCTCTCGTTGCATATTCCTGCTAGGACATTATCCTGCTAGGACGGCAAGCAACAGAGTGTAAAGTGCAAAGTGTGAGCATACCTGCAGGCTATACATTAGCTGGTGCCGCACATTTGTCAGTATGAGCGCACTAGATGCCTGTGCTTGAACACTGTCAGAGTGGTCCTGACCATCATGAGTGCACCCACGCACCTGACTGTGTCCTTGATGTTGCGCTCGATGGCCTCAGCCAGGGTCTTGAGGCCCTTGCGGAAGGACCCCACTGTCTGGCCCTGCAGTCAAAACACAACAGAGTACAGGACACAAGTGTGGCACTCAGCTAGGGTTGTCCAAGAGACGTAAATTTCAAACATCTGACTTCTGACGTAGAACGTTATGACGCAACTGGTCGCCCACGCCCTGCAAACATAAAATGCAGCACGCACAGCTGCTGTGGGCAGGCTGGTTTCGCCCACCTTAGGCTTGGGCGGCAGGCGCGGATCCCGGGGCGGTGCGGGGTTCTTGCCCTTGTCCTGCATCAGCTTCAGGGCACCGCCAACCAGGCTGCCGCCGTTCTTCTCCAAGATCCAAATCTGCACACCACATTTGCAGAACATTGACAAACTCAACGTATACGTCCATCACAACTGCAATCCCACATACAGCGGCAATTCAACTCACGCCAGGGTCTGAGTAGGGAGTGCAGGGAGCTGTGCCCGTCATGTCGCCAACAATTCACAGCGTTGTTGCGGCAACACAAAGCATGCATGCCACTCAGTCACACATTCACTGTCCAGTTGAGAGTGAAAGATGTTATTCAGCCACGGCGCCTATTGTGAGTTGTGTCTGTTGTGCGGCTGAGCGTACCTTGCCTGTATCAACAAGCTACCTGCCTCTCTGTTCTTGACCACCTGAATACTTAACCAATACAAACTTGGGAGAACGCCCCATGCTACCCATGGTACGCTTTGTTATGGATTTTGTCTCCCAGCCACCTTTTGGAACGCTGCCTTCATTGACAGCTTGGCCGGGTCCCCCGCGTAAACGCCCGAGCAGAAGGGGTCGATGAGGCGCGCGAACACCTCCTCGCCCAGGTTGCGCGTGATGAACTCCTTGACGCTCTCCTCGCGATCTAAAACGTAAAGAGGGTTACACATATAACGATCAAGTACATGCATGAAATAAATAGTGCGTATAAATAGGGTGTTCAGTGTGTTGGGTCACTGGTGGGATGCCTCGCCAGGTTGCACTATCCCCAGCAGATAGCCATCTGGCGGACGTATTTGCCCTTGCAGCCTACCCACCTGTAGTCTGCACCACACCTGCACCTGCTGAGAATCACGACCTGGAACCATATCAAGCCCGTCACCTTCTTACCAGGCATGGGCGCCTTGAGCAACCCAATGGCACCCAGTCCAGCGCGGATCTTGCCCACGAAGGTCAGGAGGTCAAATGTGATTGCGTCCAGCCCGGAGGGTGTGGCGCGCAGCTTCTGCTCCCACCACACGAAGCGGGGGGCGGTGGGGTCGCCAAACACAAGCTCCTTCTCACACCCTGAGTCAACCTGCGCACAGGGTGGAGGCGAGGGATAGGCTGGCATAAGTCAGCAGCTGATTCAACAGCTCAATCTGTGCAGTCACAAAACTGAAGGTCAGGTTGGCCCTGGGAACCACAAGCCTGATCTGACATAAGCGGCCATCATGCACATGCTACAGTTAACTGAACCTCTGGACAAGCCTGTGAATCTGCAAGCCGTGACTTTGAGTTCTGAAACACTGCAGCAAACTTTTCGCGTGGACAAGCATAGGGATGGGAGGGAGGGTGGGGATGGGTGTGGAGGGTGGGGATGGGTGAGTGGCGGTGCACATGGAAAGGCACGCGTGCAGAGCATGTAGTGTGGCGGCTGGAGACGTGGATGTGAGTTTTCTGGCGTGTCACAGGGGGCTCACACATGGCTCTTGGGTGGGTTGGCACGGGCAACAGAAAATGTGTCATAGATGCTGTGTCAACTGACAGTTATGCTGTGCCAACATTTGATGCCAAGGTTCATGTGCTGTGGCCCGTCTGGTGCGTGCTTGCACACCCACCGCGATTTGCAGCATGGCGTCATTGGGCTGGAAGCTGTTAGGTCCTTCCTCCCACACGTAGCCGTTGCCCTCCATGGATGTGATGTTACCACCCACACGCTCCCTAGCTTCTGTGACAAGGAAGTTGCTCACTCCATGCTTGGCAGCCAAGGCCTGGCCAGCCACCAGGCCGGACAGGCCTCCTCCAACGATGACAACGTCATAGACGCCCCCCGCGTTTGCCGCACCAGCTTGTGCTCGCACATGCAGGCCGCGACGAACACGAGCTGGCTGTGTGCGCAAGGCGAGGACTGATCCTTGGAGGGCAACGTGTGAAAAACTCGCATGCTGGGGTGCGACAGCCTGTGTTGGCCTGCGAACTGATGGCACAGCTGAATGTGCACGAGGGCTGATGTGCTGCCTAGGGCGTGAGCCGCATAGCTGCTTCTGCTGGTGGAGCAGCATCGTGACTGTGACTTGTGTAAGTTGGATCTAAGTAGATCCGCAGGCAGCAATTGGTGTGGGGCCCCTCGACAGGTGGCTCTGCGTAAGTGCAAGGACTCACAGTCGCAAATCAAGAAGTGGGAGGTCAAAACAAAACGGCCAGAAAAAGCGTGGACTTTTTGCGGTTGGACTGCTGATTTTCTGAACGAGAGAAAGCTTCGGGTTATATGTGACTCCTAGCCAGTGCTCTTTGCTTGTTTTGCTGCAGCCAGCTGCCCAGGCAGATGTTTTGACTCATTTGTGTAGGCTTGCAGTGCGGTACCCGGGTTATCACAGCAGTCTGGACCTCCTGTGAATTGGAAGAGAACCACTGGGGCTTGAAATGGCCCTGGTCAGCCAACTACGCCACGTCAGCCCAATTCAAGCGCCCACTAGGCCCAATGTGGCACCTCTCCAATGCCACGCCCTTGGAGGCTCGCGGCTGTGCAATGCGGCGATGCTTGCAGCACTGCCAAGCCATTCCCCATGCATTCTGCCGTCGCTGGCGCCACGCGGGCACGTTTGCCGGCATCAACAGAAGCGGAACCAGCAGCGCGCACCTGTCACTGTGCCCCAAGCAGCTTTCAGCCCTGCGCTTCTCGCCAGCTCCAGCCCTGCACTAGTAGATGCAGCATGGTTTGTTGCAGCTGGTCTGGGCGCCAAGGTTTGGACCAAGCTGTTTGACTTGCTGGTTAGCAACGGCGTATTGGAACAGGTGAGCAGGCGTCAGGTAGGCCAGCATACGAACACTCCATTGCCACCTCCAATCCACAAGTGGGAGCTGTTCAACCATGAACACGCGACTAGAACCTGACCTGGAAACTAGTGCATGTGAGTGCAGAAGCTGAGCCGTAAGCTTGTCCACATCACTACCGGACCCATTTTCCTTCTCACATGGCCACTGTTCAGGTAAGAAGCATTCTGTTGCGATCCCGTCCCATACACGCAGCACAGTTAGAGTATCTGCAAAACCATCGACAACAACACATCTGCAAACTTTGCGCCGCTTGTCCTTGTGCCACATTCTCCAAGCTTCCCTTCCCTGCACGTCCTGCCTTGAGATGGCAGTCTTAGCTCGCGTTCATGCAGGCGCTTTGGCATGTACCCTTGACCTGCGACATCCAGACTTTATCGCACATACAACTTGTACATGCTGCTGTACGATCCCCCTTACTTGCTGTAAGCTCCCCTTACCTGTACGCCCTGCACTGGGACGCCTTTGTTCCCTCGCATTCATGCATGAATGTTATACCACCATGAATGTTATACCACCTGACCTGCCACACCATGCCTTTGCCATTTTCATTCTGACATGCAGTTTGAATCCGTGGGCGCGCGTGTGGGCCGCTGCTGTGCCCGCGCTCAACGCCGTGCGGCTGCTGGCGGTGGGCCTGGGCGCTGCGGAGGACAAGGGGCTGGTGGCCAGCGTGTCTAGGTCGGGCGACAGGGGGGAGCTGCTCAAGGTGAGGCGCAGGCATCGGTCTACAGTGAAGGCTGAACGTCCTGGGTTGCCATGCAAATCACAGAATAGTATAAAGCATAGACTGGTTGACTTTCAGGTGGCTGGCAGAGGTGCGTGGCATCATGCTTTGCCAAAGAGCTTGCTACAGGGGGCATGAGAACCCTGTTTGTTTGTTTGTTTGTTTGCTATTGAGATCTGTATCCCATCCTACGTTGTGAGATAGCACCCGATGTCGTGTGACACAGACGGGATTGTTGCACAGTGGAGGTTTAATTGCTCGGATGGCCTTTGGGCCAAGAGAACCTGCTTGGCATGGAGGCTCTCAACGCAATTGTTTCAACACGTACTTCAGTACGTCAATCGCTTTCCACGCCTGGACGATTGATGCTTTTGTGCAGGGCCCGCTGTACTACGCGCTCGTACTCATGGCAACCACACTCTTCTGCTGGAGAGATGACCCCATAGGTACGGACGTGTGTGTGTGTGTGTGGGGGGGTGTCGTTTTACATCGGGAGATACTCTCTGGGGACAACGTGATAAGATGCCGTGGTCGATTACTGGTGCTACCAGTGCATTGAACATGTGGCACTGCACGTCATCTCTCGGCATCTCAAACGCATAGCATCAAGTGCAGGACAGGCTTTGTCGCAGTTGGCCGCCATGCTAGCACTGATATGTCCCACCTTGGCACTCCTATCGAACGCAAAGAAACGTATACCCAATTGAACATAGCCTTTGTATGGGCTTACCAGCAAACGATATGTGCACGGACTTACCAGCAAACGAAAAGTTGTAGATGTTTTTCCATTCAAAAACAACGTCTGCGATTTCTCCATACCCTACGACATGTGCTTAGCTGAACAGAACTCATGCAGGCAGCCTAACAGTCCTGCAGTCGTTTCCTAGACTCGGCCATCAGCACCAAATTATCAGCATACAGCGCAAGCACCTGGTCAGCACAATTGTCATTAAAGAGTTTCCAAGCGGTCAATGAAAAGGCCAAACAACAGCGGAGAGCAAGGGTCCCCTGCCAAATAAACGCACTGTCCGCCGTCCGCTGGCCCCTGGCTCGCATACCTTTTCTTTCCGTCAACTCGTTTGACCGGAGCATCAGAACCAGTAGATGCAACTTCAAAAGACACAAATTTCTATAAATATCCCACAGTGGTCATCGTGCTTTGTGGCTTTGCCTTCCTTGGGCAGCGGGATGAGCACGTCTGTAGCCCAGTCCATCGGGTGGACGCCACGCAGCAACAGGTTGAACACTACTGTAATGGAGGGCAAACGAACTCGAACCGCATCAGCAACGTCAGTGTGGGAATCCCCATGTAGCAATTCCGGGGATAGTCCATCTACACCAGAAGTCTTGTTGATTCCCAGCTTGCTCAAAGCAGTCAGAACCTCACCAGGCGCTTGTCTTTGTTCAGGCCCGCCGCCGCTGACACCTTAGGCTTGGGAACTGGGCTGCATAGTGCCTAACATGTTACTGCATGGATTCACCATAAAATGGAGCAGCTTTGTCACAGTCCAGCGGATTCCTGATGTGAACTGACCAATCCTTAACACTGACAATTTGATCCCATGGCCCTGGCCATCCTATTGCAGCTCAGACTGGTAGACTGTACTGGAACCATGTGAAAACAGTTGGGAGGGCTCCTGTGGAGCACAATGTCAATCAAAGTTGAGGATTGGTCAGTTCACTTCAGGCTTCGCTGGTCTCTGATAAAGCTGCTCCATTGTATGGTGAATCCATGCAATAACATGTTAGGCACTATGCAGCCCAGTTCCCAAGCCTAAGGTGTCAGCGGCGGCGGGCCTGA